>JAEQBH010008439.1:0-65896 GCA_016808115.1 Tetrastigma voinierianum | reverse complement strand
GATTTCTCCCTTAGTGTTTGCAACACAGTCTCGGATAGTTAGCATATTTCTTCGTCATGAATACACGAAATTTCATCAATAAATACAATGACAAACTTGTCGAGAATGGAATTTGAACACCTTATTCATTGAGCCGTAGCTTCTTTGGGTGCATTCGATGTCGACGAAAGGCATCACTAAAATTCATAGTACCCTCGCGAGATTGAGGCTTGATTTTGGGTACATATGCATTGCTATCCTCAATTGATGATACCTAGATCTCAAATCAATCTTGGCCCAAAAGCACCTTGCACCTTGTAATTGATCAAACAAAATCATCGACTCTCGGAGAGGATACTTGTTAAATAGTTACGGAATTGATTACCCGATAATCAATAAATAATCTCGATATGCCATCTTTCTTTCCTGAGCAATATTGGAGCTCCCATTGGTGATATGCTCGGTGAATGTATCCTTCTCAATTCTTACAGTGGGTTTTCAATTCTCTTAACTGTTGGAGCCAGTGTGGGGTGTAGAAATAGGAATTGTCCGGGTAGCAACTCAATGGTAAACTCAACATCTCTATCTGGTGGCAATCCTGGCAATTCTACTGGAAACACATCTTGGAACTCATTCACAACTAGTATGTCTTCAAGTTTAGCCTCTGTCTTTCTAGTATCAATCACATGTGCTAGATATGCTTCGCAACCTTTCTGAATCATCTTACATGCTTTAATTGCGGAAATCAAACAAGTTGACATAATTTTATGTTCTCCCCGAAAGACTATTCTTGCTTGATTTGGCACATCAAATTCAACTTCTTTAGTAAAACAATTCACAATGGCATGATGCTTGGTCAATCAATCCATACCCAAAATGATATCAAAATCATAAAAAATGTCGCAAGCGTAAATCGCATAATTCAACCCGTCAGTGGCTTCTATCTGTCTCGGCAAACACTATTAACTTCAAAGTAATTTCTCCCAGAAAGGAGTACTTCAATGGGTGTTATGAAGGAATCATGTGGCTCGGGGATCAGTCAAAACCTGACTTCAACATAGCAAGAAACAAGTAATTTACCGTTACTACTTAAGTTACCTTGGCCTTCTTGGGGAATAGCATATGCAGGAGCTTGAGCTTGGTCGGCGGCTCGACCTCGGATCTAGCCATATGTTGTGTCACATTTGTGTTTTAGGTCTACCTCGACCTCTACCGGCCGTAGGCACATTCACATTACTTGTTCTCGGCCTGAGCAGTGGGTCAGACCAATCCCTTACACCACTTCGTTTAGGGGCGATCCAGTATCATGGTCCTAGAGCCCCATTGCTAACATCCACCAGGTGTCTTGACATTCGCCTTCGTGTGGTTTTCACAATACTCACCTCTGGTCTTAGATCGGAGGAGCTTTGTCCTGACCTCGCCTCTGAGTGGATAATGTTCCACTCCATGTTTGTCTTGTCCACTGAATAACTTCCTTAGACTTGAGCCAAATCTTGTTTGAGTAGAGGCACTAGGTTCCTTCCTCTTTCCTAAGAAACTAACACGCTCTTTCATTGCTTCCTTACTTAATCTCTCAGCTCAGATAGTTGCGGCCCTCAACTTTGCAAAGCTTTCCATGTCACTAGAAGAAATTTTGCCCGGTTGCATAGGTGAGGCGCTAACTGGAAATTACTAAACCTTTGTCCCTTTTAAATGGCAACCATGTAGGAGGCATAGCGGACAAACGATTAAGAATTTCACCTCATAGTCACTATTGCCATGTTGTTACGCGAGTTCGAAATTCTTTCCGTTTCTCATCTTGATAGACCTCCGACATGTAATTATCTCTGAATTCTTGAAGAAAATCTTCCCATTGGAGGATTCGAGGCTGAACAGTGGCATTTGGGACTATCTCCCACCAATCCTAAGCATTCCCTTGTAACAAAGACACAACATAGTCAAATTTTTCATCGATTACCTTGCATATATTTAAGACCCTTCCCGGTTCTCTTTAGCCGCCTGGCTTCTCACGGTCAGTAGACCCCAAGAAGTCAACTGCTCCATACTTTCTCAGTTTATCGTATCTTCTATCCCTTGGTCTATTTTCAAGTCCCTGTTGTTCTCTTACATTTCAGTGAAATACATGTGTGATGGTAGATATGTGAGTCTGGCAGAGCTGGGTTGTTCCACCCAGTGCATGAAGTAGCAGTGCTTCTGCATTATGTCGATTAATTGCTCCCCTCTCTACGGTTGCATCACGGTTGAGACCATGATCAGGCTTATATCCTATACAAATGAAAATATATAATAAGTATCATTATGCGTTTATGCGATCTTATCATGTATGTATGCCCATGGAATCATATCCACATACGATACCTGATATGTAATGTCCACACAATCTTGGTTGCTTTATAACCCACAAGAAAAACTAAGTCATCCTAATTATAGAATTCAATTAACATAAACGTCCTTAGGAAATTCACGACCTCATAATAGAAAGCATTAAGTTTTTTAAAAGCGTTAAACTCGACAACACTTGTATACACATTTTCTTGTATATTCAAGATCCTCTCTATAGAGTCTTTGTTTGATGATTATATACCACAGCTCCATCTAATTACCAAAATAAACAAATGATAAACTATTCTGAGGACAAAATGGAAGAAATCACGAAAATGAGGGAACAAAAGTAAAGGTGGTTGGAGAATTCGCAGGTTGCAAAAATTCGCAGGGGTTGCGAAATCGCAACCCTTGTGGAATTTGCAGGGGTTTGCTGCTACTTCTCTGCATGCTTCTCATTGTCTTCTATACATGGCTACGAGTTCAGATTGATTTCTTCATGGCAGGTTCATCCACATCTTCCAATATTTATAGCCTAGAAAACTAAAAACTACTATAAAATTGATCGGAAGCATTGCTAGGTCATGTTATGCCAAGCCCGGTCGATTTGGTGATTACCTAAGCAAAAGTGCTCAAGAGCACAGGACTTTTAAGAATATGAAACAACACTATTTGGGTAATGATACTCCACCCCAGTGACGCATTGCTAGTCCACTTAACTTGTGAAGGAAGAAGAATAAAAGCAATCAAAAAGTAAGATGAAATATATATATATATATATATATATATATATATTATATATATATATATATATATATATATCTATACAAAAAATGGTTTTGCAAATAAAATGAGGGGTAATGCTTAACTTTCAACAAGAGTCACCAACATTCTACCCAAATACTATCTCAGGAAGAGTGTATTACTATCGTATTCAAGTATCAAAATAGTATCGACTCACAGAAGAGAGACCAACTTGAAACCTTAGGCCAAAAAAATAAGTGTTAGCAGTTAGTTTTCAAACGTAGTCTACCAAAGCGTACCCGACCTAGTTCTTTTTGTACAGCAAATTAACTAGCCTCGATAGATGGGACCTAACTTTTATTTTATAACTCTTTTTGTGTTGTAGGGGTGCAATGCTGAGGGAGTCGAACTCACAAATGTCCATGTAACGAGGGTCCATGGTGACTCGACAATTAAGATTTAGGCGTAAAGTCGCGTAAGGATACCGCCAATAGCGCTAACTCTTGAGTTTCCCCGAACTTTTAATGAGCTTGAGACTCCAACACCTACAATTTGCTAAACTCCGCTTTATCCACGGGTGTAACGAGCAACAAGGTTGGTGACTCCCAGCGAAAGTTGGTTTAGGGCACCAAGCTTTCTCCATATACCTAGGAATTGTGCTTGGGTTTCCGGGGAGAAGTGTCCATGACAATTTTTTTCTTCTTTTATTTATATATTTTTAAAGACTCATTGGTCTTTTATTTGATCCCAGGCCTGTAAAGGTGGTCAAGTACTAGGTCATCCTTTTTGCGGGGTTTAGGAGGTAAAACCAGTTTTAGCTTACTCACCCACTTAGAAACTAATGTGCCTGATGTGTGGTTAGTTCAAAGTGGAAGAAATAAGGTTGAAAGCGAAGAAGAATTCCAACGGGTTCATCGACTCGAATAAGTATAACACCATCTAACATCAACAACATTGGGACAAGACTCCAATTTCTCATATAGAAGTTGAGCATTACAAATTTTTTTTTTATGTAGAGTGAAATGAAAACAACCACTAAAACATGTGTTGAAAACTACAAAACATACTTATGCATGAAAACAAACCCTTTATAAGTCATTCAACTAAAACAAAACATACATGGCACTTCCTTCATTAACTCTCCCCCCAACAGAATATGACATTGTCCTCAATGGGGTCTGGAGCGGAAACTGAATGAAGGAAGTGATACCTCCTCAAGTAGTCGCAGAGGGTGGAACCTCATCCTCCTCTTGTGTCAGAATGGACGAAAGGATGAGTAGTGGGGAGCAATTGAAGGCTGGGGGCGGGATAGGGTGGCGGGTGCTATAGCGTCGGGTTCTTGAGGTGGTATGGTATTGGAGATGTAGGTGCTATAGCGGTGATCTTGTGGCTCTTCTTCTTTGGAGTGAGAGGGATGAGTGGCAGAAGCCAGTGTTGAGACACGACGAGGATGGTTTGTATTCTAAACAAGGACAACTTCGGTCTGAGACCATTCGCCGACCATGGCAACAATGCGTGACTAAGGATGGGATGTAATCGTAAAATTGGGATATAGCCGAGCCATGATGTAAGAAAATCCTGAGCAGTGATGTGAATAGATGCCACTGGTGGTGAAGATGGGAGTCAGTTGGAGCAATTAGGAATTTGGGAGATGAGTGAATTTCTGAGACCTTAGTGGAACGAGGCAGGTTAGAGAGCGTGGGAGTGGTAGATTAGGGGTTTGGCTCATGAGCGGGGGTGCTAGGGGCCTGCGGGTCTGTAGTGGATCTCTTGGGGATCTGCCTCAACAAGAGGTTTGGGGGAAGAGGAGGGGCTGAGCCTGGCTGCCACTTCTTGACGATCAAATGTGGCCTGTGAGCTGACGGGAGTCTCGATGGGAGCTCGTGAAAAGCCTGGAGTGCTCCAGTACATGATAGAGTAAGCGGAAACAACAATGGAATGGTCTCGTGAATTTGGTACTTAGGTGTATCTTCTCTTCAAAGTGGAAGGGATGTCATAATAAGCTGCGGTAGAAGCGAAAAGCCCTCAAAATGCGATATAGGGCCTCCCAGGGATGGCGCCACAGCCTTGAGGAGAAATAGGTGGACCGCGATGTGGTCCACGAAAGCATCCTGAGGTGGGCGTCTCGAAACAAAATGAGTAGCTAATGTGTCTCGTGAGAGGATCGGACCATCTCCGAGGTGAAGGATGTGGCTCACGCCTGTAGTCGCGGAATTGACCGGGATCATGGAAGGTGAAGCGGCCGCTATATGTGGTGCCGAGGATCTGACGGTCAGTGGTGAAGCGGATCATGAGTGAGATTACGCTCACCTCGGGACGTCATGGAGGCTAGTAAAAATTCGATCCTTACCCTCGAGATAGAAGAATCGACGAGTCATAAATAGCTTTAGAGGTAGCGTTGAACAAGTCCTACTCGAGTCAGCTCAGCCAGCGAAGTGAAATATCATAAAAGCATTAGGTTAACTGGAAATCCTTGTTAATGGTCGATGTTTGCCTAACTAAGAGCACAAAGGGAAGAGTGGCATAAATCTGTGTGAGAATGGAGCCAATTGACATTGGAGTGCTAATTTGAGGCTCAGGAGGTGGAGGAGGGTACACAATGGTGGGGCGGGAAGACTCTCAGGCGAGGAGGTCTTGGCCGCAGGTGGGCTGGCTGAGCATGGGTTGTGTGTTAGATTCTGATGAATATCAAGCCCGATCGAACATACGCAGTGGAATTTAAAATTTTATCACTTAGCCATGCAGGGATCGCGTCGTTTCATAAAAACCCGAAGGAAGATGCATGAAACTTCATAACATAGATCGGTCGTCGACCTTGAGGGTAACGTCTTGGTTTGTTTGGGATCTTGAGGTCTTTGCGCTACGGCGACCACCCTCTACAAGTATCCGCACGAACAAATAAGGAACGATCTTGTTGAATGCTAGTTCAGGTTCGTCTTCTCAAAACGAAATTAGGGTATCTCTGTTTTGGTTGTTCTTAGAGTAAAAAAACTGACCGCTACCATATATATATATATATATATATATATATATATATATATATATATATATATATGTCTCACATATAGCATATATCTATAAGTACACTAGGGTTTTTGTAAAAAACAAATTATTATATATTAAAACTCTTTTAAGAAAATAATAACAATTTAAATTCAAATCCTTATCGGATAAGGAGCAATTTATATTATTATATATTAAACTCTTTTAAATAATAACAATTTAAATTCAATCCTTATCGGATAAAGGAAAGCGAATTTTATATTATTATATATTTAAAAATATTTTAATAATATGATTTAAATTTAATCCTTTATCGAGATAAGGAAGCAAATTATTTATATTATTATATATTTAAAAGCTCTTTTAAATAATATGATTTAAATTAAATCATCGGATAAGAAGCGAGTATATTATTATATATTTAAAACTCTTTTAAATAATAGCAATTTAAATTAAATATTATCGAATAAAAACAAACCCTACTAATATATATTTAAAAATCTTTTATTAAAAACCCTTTATAGATTATTTCCTTATCGATAAGAAAATATAACAAATTAATTGTTGTTATAATTTAAAATCAATTTTAAAACTACCGAATTAAATTCGATTTAAATAACAACTAATTGCTATTTGTAATTTAAAATAATCATCATTTTTAAATTACTACAGTAAAAGCTCCTGCCGTTATTATTTGACATTTCTTAATGTATGCACGACCCTATAGGTTCAATTAACATTGACAGTAAGCACAAATAACGTTTTGATCTCTGAGTCGTAAGTGGCGCCACAGCAGGCATTATGACTAAAGTTAAATGAAAAGCTCGTGATCAAAGAGACAAGCCTTAAATATAGCTAATGGCCTTAATTCTTTTGTCTCATGATATCTTAATAGAATATAAGGCATGGACAAAGTGTGACCTTATATTGTTCTATCTTTGGTTACCGAGCCCAATTGGTGACTAAACAAAACTGACGTTGATCTCCATCAATTCATTTGAACCTGACCCATGCATTTCTCGATCTCCCGATTGTCAGAGGGGCAGGAAGATATCTGCTCTTATAATAAGAGGGACAAATTCATCTTAATAGTTCCTCCTTTCATAAATTCTTATTATGTTCAAGTATAACCTTTATAGTCATCGGAATTAAAGGCAATGTTTGATTATATCAAAACCATGATATTCCTTATGTTGAGAGCTATAGCGTCTGGGTCAAAGTTTAATGGCCGCGCTATTAGGGTAACTTATGACTTTGATCCATGTATTAATCAGGCTGAGTGCATCGATATTTGTTCTCAACAAATAGATATAAATTTAATTTGTATCACCAATCACAGCGTGTCGTCCCATGAATATCGATCAAAACATCTTAATCTTGACCATTGTTATTCCCATATGATGTGTGATTAAGGACATTAGAATAATTAATAATATTATTCCAGGACATTATATATAATAAACATGCAAATCATCATAATAATAATTCTCATAAATAGTCAAATACAATGTCCATACAATAGGCCCTGAAACACTATTACTAACATTGTGTGTGAGGGTAGTTATTAGGCACGGTCTCGTCAGGTGTCTTATGCACACTTTGCAAGTGGGAGCGACGTGACTTGGGAGATGTCGGCAGAGTTCCTGAGGGGTCGAGTGAAATTTAGCGTACTTGGCGCGATACATGTGCCACAGCTGGGAAAGGGGGCCTCACTGCGGGGCCAGAGGAGGAGTTGTGGCCTCTACGGGTCTTTGCCAATGTCGCAGCTTGGATGGATGAGGGCCTCAGGAGGGGGGGCGCTATCTATTTATAAAGTGTAGGGGAGGTGAAAGGTTTTGACAGTGAAAAGTTTTTATGGAATGTGAAAGGTTAGGGAAAATGGAGGATAAAAAATGGAGTGATTGGTTAGCAGTGAGGAGTCACTGGTTTGGGAGCGCAGGTTGGGGAGATGAAGCGTGTAGAAAATCAGGTAGGGTTGTGAATTTTCGTAACCCTTATAAGAAACACTTGAAATTTCGCAGTGCGAAGGGTTCTCTTGAGAATTAGCTAGAAATCTCTTACGGATCTCTACTTGAGTTTTAGCCTAACCCACAAAAACAACACAAGGAAATCCATAAAAAAGCAGGGAAATTAATTTAAAAAATAAATTGAAGGAAAATTTTGAATAAATAAAAGAAAAAGGAAAAACAAATAAAAGATTAAATAAAAAGAAATTGGACTCGGCAATCTCGGGGAGTAGGTCCACTTGACCCCATTCTTCGGGTGTTTTGGCGAGGGGCTTAAGGAGGTAGCTCACTCCCTTGCTATGCGGACGAAAGAGATTGCATAAGGTTTGAGGCGGTAGTTATTCACTTTGAAGATTTTGCTCTCATCTAAGCCGAGAAGTTCCACTGCTCCGTTTGGATAAACTTGATGAATGGTGAAGGGACCAATCCACCTGGACTTTAGTTTTCCCGTAAATATATGAAGTTTGAATCATAGAGAAAAACTTTATCTCCTTTTTGGAAATGTTTCCGAGCCACCATTTGATCATGCCATTTCTTAGACCTATCCTTGGCAATCTTGGAGTTAAGGTAAGCATCATTTCTTATTTCCTCTAACTCATTGAGGTCAGAAATCTCTTGAGCGACTCTTTCGGATCCATATTTGAGGCTTTTGAGAAGGAAACCATGCTTTGTATTGGAGTTTCTACGGGAGGTGGCGTAGCACCATAAACCGGCCGATATGGAACATCGAGAATGGTCTTGAAAGCAGATTCGTATGCCTGATGAGTCGATAGCTTGGTGACCAAATCTTTTACGACCCGAATTCACCACCTTGTCAGAGATGGTCTTATTCTCCCTGTTAGCTAGTTCCTTATTAACTAGTTTGAAGATGGTAAAGGAATGTGCTTCACCCCGTATTTGGCTAGGAGGTTTTCAAAGGTTTGTTGCGGAAATGGGTACCTCCATCGCACAATTATATTTGGGCCCTCCCAGTCTGGAGAAGACATTCTCCTTTAGAAATTTAAGCACCACCCCCATGATCATTGGTTTTACAAAGGAATTGCCTCGACCCGTTTGGACACATAGTAGCTCTTACCGAGATGTATGAATGCAGAAAGACATGGGAAGGGCCCGTGAAGTCAATGCCCAGGCGCCGAAGATATCTACCACGAAATTGGGTTTAAGGGCATCATGTTACGGTGAGTAAGCTTCCCGAGTCTTTGGCATCGATCGCACGTTCGGCACATGGTATGAGCATCTTTGAAGAGGGATGGCCAGTAAAAACCAGATTACAAGATCTTCATGGCTGTCTTTTGTGAAGCAAAATGACCTCCATAGGCATTTTCATAGCAGTGGTTGAGGATCCCCTATTTTCCTCTTGGCTTACTGCTCGATGATTTAGTCGTATAGTATTTGAGCGAAATGGTTCCTTCAATAATAGGAATGAATTTTGGCGAAGAAGTATTTCTTGTCTGTGCTTTCAATCAATTGGGATCTCCACATTTCACAAATAATTCGCAATATATGAGCATACGGGGTGCATTCCTGGCTTGATAGAGACTCCTCGGGAACTCATGTTAATGGGAGGGTTGTGGGAGTCATGGTATCAGTCGATTTGGAGAGGTCAATCTACCCATACATTCTCACCCCTTCTTGTCTTTGATTTGGAGGTTAAATTCACGGAGTAAGGAGAACCACCTAATATGTCTTGCCTTAGCATCTTGTTTCGTTAACGGTACTTGAAAGTAAGTGGTTTGTAAAAAAACAATGAATGACCCACCCAGTATACTCACGAGATTTGTCTAAGGCATAAACTCACGCTAGCGGCTCCTTTCTATGGTGGTGTAATTCCTCATGCTTCATTCGAGTCTTGCTCTGTAGTAAACCACGTGGGGGCTTTCTCATCTTCTCTTTGCGAAGCGCGATGGCAAAATCACTTGCATCATATTACTTGAGGTTGCCAATTAGATTGCTCTCTATGGGTGTAGTAGTGAGTGTGACTTGAGCTCCTCAAAGCTTTGTTGGCACCTTCCATCCTAAACAAATTTGGTATCCTTGACCAACAACTCACATAGAGGTTTTGCAATTTTTGAAAAGTCCTTAATAAACCTCCTGTAGAAACCTGCATGGCCAAGGAATTGCCTTATTGCCTTAACATTTGTGGGAGGTGGTAGCTTAAAAATAAGCTCAACCTTGGCTTTATCAACCTCAATTCCCTTGTTGGAGATAGCATGTCCAAGGACAATTCCTTGCTGTACCATGAAATGGCACTTCTCCTAGTTAAGCACCAAGTTTTTCTTGATGCATCTGTTTAGGACAGTCTCAAGGTTGGCTAGGCAATCCTCAAAAGTGCCCCCATATATGGTGATGTCATCCATGTGCACCTCCATGATGCGTTCTACCATATCATCGAAGAAACTGAGCATACACCTTTGGAAAGTGGCAGGTGCATTGCAAAGAAAGGCATTCTCACGCAGGCACCAAGTTCTAAAGGAAGCAGTGGGAAAGTGGTCTTCTCTGATCCTCCACGGTGATTTCAATTTGGAAATATCCGGGTAGCCATCGAGAGAAAGCAATAAAATGGGTGCAGGAAACTTTTTCTAAGTTGATCGATGAAGGGCGAAATGGTCCTTCCTTGTCCTTTGCATTGACCTCACATGAAATCTATACATACCCTCCCAGCACGTAGTGAGGTGTCTGAGCATATCTTCTCCGCTTCTCATTCGGTATAATAGTCACCTGACTTTTAGAATTTTTAGCACAGTAGGAGCTCACCGAAGGAGCATGCGAATGGGGTAGATAATGCAGTCTGAAGTAATTTCTGCTTGATTGCACCACTTCTTGCATATGGGGATTCAATTGTCTCTGTGGTTGTCACACCGGGTTGGCTTCTTTCTCCATGTAGATGTGATGAGTGCAAACCAAAGGGCTAATTCCCTTTAAATATGAGATTTTCCATCCAATGGCTTGCTTGCACTTCCGGAGGATTCATAGAAAATCGTCCTCCTGTGAGACGTTTAGGGATGAAGAAATAACCATAGGGCATTGGTCCTCTTCCTCCAAGTATGCATATTTCAATTCTGTGGGGAAGGGTTTTAGATTGAGCTTTAGTGGCTCTCCATTTTCTTTGTCTTTCTCAGTCAACAGGGGAGAATTTCTTCCTTCTTTTTCCAAGGACAGAAAGCAGCACACAAATATGAGGGTTCATCCAAATTTTCAGGTAGCTTTGCCAATTCCTCCATCAATTCTTCCTGTGACTATAGCTGCTCACACTGTTCCTCCACTATGGTGTCAATCAAACACACCTCTTCTAGGTCTTCTTCCTTGGGGTGAACATGCTTTTTGCTGAGGTGAAAGATGTTGAGCTCCAGTGTCATATTACCCAAAGTATTTGCATAACCCGTTTGTGATCGGCGATTGCATTGGAGTGGCGAATGGCCTTAAGTATAATGGGCACATAATTAAATCTGACTACAACTAGTGCTCCAAGAACAACAAAGTCCTTTGGATAGTATAATTTGTCCCTACCAAAACATCTTCAACGATTGCCTTAGTTTCTTGACTGTGCGCTTCAAAAGCGAGGTGATAGTGGTGGGTTTTAATTCTCCCAGCCATTGCTATGGTAGTAGGGTATGATTGTGGCCCCCGAATCTAGTAATGCTTCTACCTGAAGTTCTTGATGTTCACTAATATGGTAGGACACCCTGGATCTTTGTACTGCACTAGAGTCTTGCATTGTATGACGACACTCACTTGCTTTATTAAAAAGGCTTTCTTATCCATTCGATCCCCTCTTCCCACGATTACACAAGTCACTTTTAAAACTTGGCGTAGGTTGGAACTTGCTTAATCATGTCCAAAAGGGGAATGTTGACTTTCACCTGCCTCAAAACTTTAAGAATCTCAGTTTAGTTGTTCACCATCTTTTTGCCTCTTAATGCTTGAGGGAATGGTGGGGGCGTGCTTTTCTTCATCATATCTTCCTTGATCACTCTCTATTCCAGTTCCTCATCTCGGCCTTCTTTAGCTTCATCAGTGGTTTAGGCAATGGTTGCTCAACTTTACCACTTCTCAAAGTGATAACTGCTTTTACCTTATCCATTTTAGGAGCAGTTTCACTCGAGTTAGTTATTTCATGAACTCCCTTGGGGTTTTGTTGAGTTTGTGAGGGGAACTTCCCTTTTTCTTGCACTTGATGTTGATTGGTCAACCTAGAGATGGAATATTGCAGGTTGCCAATTTTTTAGGCAATTTCATTCTAAAACCCATCTATTCTCTTATTCACAGTACTTTCCACAATGTTAACCTCTTATTTAACTACACATTCACTGCTTTATGCTATTCTACAAAATTACCCACCACCTTGCTCAAATTGAATGAATTACATTCAGCTGGAAGTTATTTGTGGCATGATATTTGGGAAGTTGAAGCATACTTTGGAGAAGCAGGAGGTGCATACGGTGAAGGTTTTGGCTTCGAGATTTGGGTGATTTCTCGGTAGGGTTGTAAGTGTTGTATGGTGCATTGGTTGATGGTTTTGAATTGACCACTTGACATTTGCACTCCCACTAACATCTCCTCGTTCTTGGGAATAGTTAGACATTGTTCTCCCCTATTCTTAGTGGATTGACAAATGAAGCATGGCTTGTTTGGCATAGGAATCTCAGTCACTGCTTGCACCTCATGTGGGTCTCTCATTTCCAGTTCTTCCAACCTTCTATTTGAGGTGGAAACTTTGGCTTTCATGTCCATTTCCTCCGGAAGAGAGTACATGCCACCCCTTGTACTAGATTGAGGTTTCATTCTTTCCATCTCCTTAGGTTGAGGCTCGTCTAACCTTTTGAAGCCTCATTTACATAATTCGGGAAATCAAAGCTTTCTCTGAATTCTTGCTCAAGAAATCTCCCCTCCGCCCATAGTCTCTAGCAATTGCTTCATAAGCGGATCAAATTCCATCATAAAAGTAAATGACTAAGTAGCCTGTCAAACCAGTAGGTGAGAATAGAAACATTAAATGCTTCCATATACCTCTCCCAACATGCATAGAATTTTTCATTTTCAATGGCTAAGAAGGTGAAATCGCCTCTTGGCCCATTTATTCTGTGAGTAGAGAAGAATTTCTTTAAAAACTCCTTTGCATCACATCGATTTGTAATGCTCCTTGACCTTTAGGAGTTGAGCTAAATTTTAGCTTTATCCTTCAATGTGAGAAAGGAAAAAACTTAAGCCTTATTGAATCCCTTTATGACAGTCTCCTCCTTGAAGAGTGTTAGAGACTTCCTCGAACTCCCTCGTAATGCGGTAGGGTTTCTATCTCCGTGCCATGAAAAGTGGGAAGAAGTGGCAGCGCAATTGAGCTAACGACCATTTCTGAGTTGGAGGCACAATGCGGGAGGTGCACTCATTCATGGAGGGGTGTATGTGGTCCCTCATGGACACAGGAATGCATTGAGTTTGTCCGCTCCTGCCGACTTTCTTTGTTCTTGGTGGAGGTTCCATTGAGTTAAAATTCAAGCCCGATTAGTTTGATTCTTATTGGGATCTGACTTTGACTAATCTACCTTAAGTTTCCTAGACCATTTAGACATAAGCTCTACATGAAAAACTAGGCATGTATAACGTATAAGATACGAAACTCATGTATAGAGTTACGTATCTGCGTATAAGATACAAATCTGAGAATAAGTTAATGATACAAGTATAAATTCTATTAATGCCGAGGATAGCCGTGAGTACAAGTTTAAGATACAAAATACCAATATAAGTTCTGTAGTACTTACAGTGCTTAGGTATAAGGATAAGTTCGCAATACCGGTACTCAGTTATAATCTCTTGTGATACCTACGGGTACCTCACACGAGAAGCAAGTGTAGCTCTAAAGTAGTATAAGTATAAGTTACGTATAGCGTAAGTTCTACGTAACTCTACGGGAGTCCGAGATGAACATAAGTGCATTTATAAGTATAAGTTACGTATAGAATAAGTTCGTAGCTCCTACAGGAGTCTCGAATGAATATAAAAGTCTGTTATAAGTATAAAGTTGTATGGCATAAGTTCACGTAACTCTACGGGAGTCAGAATGAACATAAGTTTGTTATAAGTATAGGATTCAGTATAAGCATAAGTTACAGCAACTTCTACGGGTCTGATAAAACGTAAGTATGTTATAAGTATAAGTTACGGATAAAGAAAAATACGTAACTCCTCACGGGAGATCAGAATAAGCATCAAATCACATTATAAGTATAAGTCTTTGTATAAGTCCGTGATATAGATGCATGAAATTTACGATATCTGTTATTGTTATACACTTATTACAATTGTATATGCTTATTAATAGCAATTATAAGTTATAGATTTGTTCGTTAAGCGTAAAGCTTAGCACGGGTTCTGTCCCGGAGTGTAGGTACGAGGAGAAGGCCGTCACGAAACATCAGCGTACGGCTAGACTGACACACTGGTAGGGGTTCATCCCGCGGTATGTTCAGGTACTCTGATTTGTAAATGTAAAAGTACAGTTTTGTTTATGTAAATGGGACTCAGTATTTGTGTATAGATTTTGATGGACACCACTCCAGTGGTAGTTCTTTTGATATGTATATGATGTTTTAATTATGTTATAAGATGTGGGTCATACCCATAGATACAAGTTCGACTTTGAAAAAAAAAAAATTCAGGTAAAGAGTCCCAGTATATGGTCTCGCACTCCGAACTCGGTTCGGATCCGCCAATTGGGTCGGACCTGGAATCGGGGCGTGACAAATGGGACCACGTCGGTGAGGATACGATATCCTGTATCTACAAGAAAACATAAGTTAAGTCGTTAAGGGCGAGGCGGGTGAATTTGTAAAATTAGATTGAATTTGTGAGCATAGTCAAGATTGATTTGAGATTATGATATTGGAATCAGTATGTTTGCCAATTGAAATGAAAGAGTATTGTGAATGCATGATTTGATTAATCATGATTTATTGAATGAAAGTGTATATTTGGGATGATCGATAGTATAAATGATTGTATATAAAACAAGTATATGTATTGTATTGATGATCATCAAAAAAGATTTGAAGGTTTTGAATTGTTAAATAGCATGATTTGAATTAAGTAGAGCGAAGAATGGATTTGTATAGAATGCACTTAAGCGTAGAAAATGCCGTGAGTCACCAGTGATAGATGGTAGTCGAAAGTGAACGAGATCGGAGCGATCCGCGTCGAACATAAGGAATTGTGGGTATGCTTTGACGTACTTCATATCATGTTTCTTTTTTAAGCTTTGATATTTTGCGAAGCATTTTGAAGCTGAATATCTATTTTGTAAATCATTTGAAAAGACGATATGCGCTATAGTAATTATCTTTTGTATGAATGAAATGTAATGAGAGCACCCCTTTAAAAGCGTTTTCGCATATTTGAAAAAAGATTTTATGCAAGCTGAAGTGCCTTCTGACGTTTTGATAAATGATCTTAATAAGGTGATTGGGTGATATTAGAGCAACCCGGACTCGGTTTGGACTCGCCAAACGGGTCGGGTTAGGAAAGGGGTGCTACATCTGATGTCGCGACAACGTTCAACATGATGTCTTCATTGGTTGAGGCTCATTCTGATGTCACCACTCTATCATGGCGATGTAGCGACATTTAAACAATTCATTTTTTCCCATTACAGGCAATTTCGTAGCCATTTCGGGGCGATGTCTCAACAATGGATGACTGCTATAGTTTGATTGTTGGGACTACTTTTGATGTCGCGACATTGAGTTGTATTGTCGTGACATTAACATGATGTTGCCTCAATGTCGTAATGATGTCACGACATTGGCATATATTTGTCTTCCTCTCTTCAGCTGATGTTGCAGCTTTGTCGCAACATTACAATAGCTTCAAGACCTTCTCCACATAATTTCGCAACATTGGAAATATGATGTTGCGACATTGGCCCTTTCTCTGCACAATGCTGATTTCTGTTCCATTTTATTTTGAATTAGACTCTTTTTCCTTAAATTTTTGCAAAACATAAATCTGGGTGAAAGCTCCATAATTTTGCATTAAGATGAAATTTTTAAGCTTGAAATATACTCAAAAAATGGGCTTAAAAATAGATGGAGTTTAGACTCATCAATCATTATTCGGCATTTGAAGCAAATCCTTTGTGGTTTGATTATCATCATTCCCCCCTTCCTCGAAAAGATTTGTCCTTGAATCTTAACTATAATGTTGTTGATGGCACGATAATAAATACACATTCTCCATGAACCATCATTTTTGAGTACAATTAGTACATGTACAAAATATGAACTAATCAATTCCTCCACTTGGCATTGAAGCTCTTTTGTCTCTCAGATGGCAAACCAGAACCATCCACAGGGAACACATCCTCGAACTCATAAAGAAGAAACAAAACTAAGAATAAAAAGTCAAGATTGTTAATGTTAAATGCGTCTCTTTGTCTGAAAAGTACATACATAAGCTTGTTAGTAAGAAAAAAATACTCTTGATTTCTCTTTTTGCCGTATATAAAAGCTTTCTTTTCTTTTTGTTTTCTCTCATTTTTTTTTGTTCACTTTCATATCTTTTTCAGTGACTCTCTTTTAGTTATTCACTTTCAAATCTTTTTTTGCACTATAGTTTCTTTTCTCACTCTCTTTTCCTTCTCTTAATTTCTTTTTCCTCTTTGTTTTTTTTCCTCTTTTTTTCCTTTTTTTCTTTCTCGATCTTTGTTAATTACACTCTTGCTTTAACCTTCTTGGTCTTCATACACACTTGTTTTTAGTATCGATATCTTCAGAGTTAAGCTTGTTGTCCTTCCCAAAATAAAACGATTCTTGAAATCGTCATGGTTGGCCTCTCTGTCAAATTGCCAAGTGCATCCCCGATGAGATGTAAGAATCATATATAGGTACAACATCATGAACCTCATCATGATACTTTCCAGTGAAAATGACACAAGCACTTACTTTTGCACTTTCATTTCCCCACCATCCCATTCAACCATTTGCGGCTTATATGGCTTAGGGTGTTTAAAGTGTTGGTCATTGTACCTTCTCAACTAACAGAAAGCACTAGCAATGGTAGCCTGACTCCACCATCAATAATCAAACTACAAACCTTATTATTAACATGGCAACGAGTATGAAAATGTTCCCATGTTGTTGCTAAATGGAATCTCCTTCTACTTAGGAACTCAAAAGCCTTGTCTGCGCCTTTCATACATTGGATATTCATCTTCATCTTCTAATTCATTCTCAAGATTTTCATGATTCAAGGCTACCGGAACACGCCTCTCTTGTCTTTGAGTTTGAGGACGTGCTCATTTCAGCACTTTTTCATTTTGTTCAATCCAATCTCGCATGTCATTCGTCTGAACCTCTAATCTTACAAAGTGTTGTTGCATGGCCTACAGTATGAAGGATTGGTCCTGCCCCTCCTCCCTATTTGCATGATCATAACTTGAAGACATGATCAAACCCGAAGAAAATTACAAAGAAAAGAAACTTCTAACTCCCTTAAGTGTTTCTCACTTTTTAAACTATTATTTGACTTTTTCACTTTTTATTTTATTTTATGATTTATTCTTTTTCTTCTCATTTTTTCCCACTAAACAAATGTGAGAAACAACAAGAATAAAGATATATATCAAAATCAATGTTTGAAAGCTAAAAGCTCTTATACCAAATGATCACGAACCAACATTTTTCTTCGAGATCGCTAATTGTTGTAGACCGCTCCAAATGATCTTCACACACACAATTTAGAACAACGGCTTGAATCCCATAACTATATATTGAATTAAAAGCCATAAGCAAAGATCTTCATCTCCATCCCCTACGTTATATAGATTAAAAGTCATAAGAACATAGTAAATAACCTCATCCCTTTATTATAAAAAGAATCAAGAATCGTAAGTTTGAGCAGGTATAAGGAATTAACTTTGATAGGCTCAGAAATTTCTCCACCAGAACCATAAAGTAGAAAGAAAACATCACAAGAAATTGTTATTTATCAAATGCCTACCTCAACAAATACATCAAAGGGCTCTTATATAGAGCTTAGAACATCCTTATTGACTAAGAAAGAAATGACAAATTGTTGAAATTCAACCTTGACACATTAATTACCAAAATTGAAATTGGAAAGCTACTAAAGTTACATGAAGATAATTGTTTCTTCCTTGTGGATGCCTATCAGCTATATTTTGATCATAATAAGCCAAATTGACAACTATTGGTTACACAAGAGTTGGCAAGTTTGATCACATCCAAACTTGCAAGGCTAAAAACCTCCAAAATAGGTCTTTGATTATTACTTACGAATTATGGAGCCAATTTGAGGCACCAATTTCCTTTGATTTTCTAGTCCCTTCTAGATCAAAATCATGTGAATTATTACCTTGATAGTTATGATTGCATTTATGGAATTTTGAACTTCCTTATTGGCTTCAATTCCTTTAAGAGGCTAGATTTGACTAGGACTCTTCTTTAAAGTACGGATTGATGAATAAACTTTTCACAAACCCGTTGAAAACTTCTTAAACCTTTTTATTACTTGCTCTGCCAGTCAAATACATTCAACATTTGAAGCAAATCATTTGCGGTTTGATTCTCCATAATTCTCCTTTTCCTCGAAAGATTAGATCATCGAATCTTAACTCTGATATTGTTGATGGCACGATAATAAATACACATTCTCCTGACCATCCTTTTAGGTACAATTATTACATATACGGCACATGAACTAATCAATTCCTCTGCTAGATTAGAAGCTCCTTTGTCTCCTCGGGTGGCAAACCTAGAACAAGCCCACAAGGAACACATCCTTTAACTCTTGTAACAAGAAGAAACAACACTAGGTGAAAGAATCAAGATCGTTAATGTACAAGCATCTCTTCATAGAAAAGTACAAACATAAAACATTAGTATAAAAACACTCTTGATCTTACTCTTTTTTTTTATAGAAGCTTTCTTTTCTTTTTATCTTCTCTCATTTTCTTTGTTCACTTCCAAATCTCTTTTTTTTTTGCCTCTACTTTTTCGTTATCCACTTTCAGATCTTTTTTTCTTTCAATCTCTTTTCTTTTCTCACTCTCTTTCCTTCTCTCAATTTCTTTTTCCTATTGTTTTTCTTCCTTTTTTTTATTTTCTTTCTCAATCTTTTTTAAATTACACTATTACTTTAACCTAACTTGGTCTTTATACATCTGTTTTGGTGTCAATGATGCAGATTCCTGACTTGTGAACCCATGGCCAAGAGAGATCTTATCATACTTCATGGTGAGAGGCCTTACCTTCTCCAAAGAAAGAGAATATTTTTAGGTTAGTATGACTTATGTAGAATATCTCTTCTATCTCTTTTCTAGCTTCTCCTTTGGATAGTAGAAGTCCCCACATAGACCAGTAGATCGAGATCCATAGTCCATTTTGGATCTTGATGGTTGTCCCCTCATAAAGTGAAATGATTCTTGGATGTATCAAGCATACATAGAGCGATATCCTGAAAAGAACCTCATCGCGATCTTTCAATTGAAAATAGCCACAGCACTTGCTTTACGCACCACTTCCCCATATCATTTCAACTACCGCAACTTATATGGCAAGAGATTGTTTAAGTGTTGGTACCTTCTAAACTAAAAAACCTAGCTTAACATTAGCACAATTCCCACCATCGATAATCAAAATACAAACCTTATTATTAACATGGGATAATTATAGAAGATGTTCTCATGTTGTGCTCAAGCAGCATCCTCTTTCACTTGGGCACTCAAAACACACCTTGTCTGCTGCCTCTCGTTTCAACGGATATTCATCTTCATCTTCAATTCATTCTCAGATGTTGCGATTCAGAATTTGCCAAAATACGCCTCTCTCTAGTCTTTGAGTTTGAGGAATTACCTCGTCTCAACACCTCTTCATTTTGTTAATCCGATCTCTCACATGTCATTCACAGACCTCGATCTTGCAAAGTTTTGTTGCATGCCTGTGATGAAGGATTGGTCATGCCCTACTCTCTGTTATGATCATTTACTTGGTATAGATCAAATCGAAGAAGAATTACAAGGAACCTCTAACCTCATAAGTGTTTCACTCACTTTTTTCCACTAAATATTTGACTACTTTTTTCACTTTTTTTGTTATGATTTCTTTTCTTTTTTTTTTCTCATTTTTCCCACTAAGCTTAAAATGTGATATAGCGAATAAAGATGAATGCCAAATCAATGTTTGAAAGTTGAGCTCTTATACAAACGAATCCGTTGTGTTTGTTTAGATCTACTAATTGACAAGTATTACACCAAGGATCTTCAAACACGATCTAGAACAGTGGCCCTGTCCCCTTGATTATATTGAATCAAGAGTCGTAAGCAAAGATGTTGCATCTTCGTCCCCTTGGTTATATGGAACTAAAAGTCGTAAGAACAAAGTAAATAACGTTGTCCCCTTTATCATAAAAGAACCATGATCTGTAAGTTTGAACACTATAAAATTAACCTTAATAGGCTCAAAAGTTCTCACAAGAATATAAAGTGAAGAAAACCTCACAAGAATTGACTATTATCCATGCACCGCCTCAGCAAATACATCAAGAGCTTTTTATATAGAACTTAGAACATCCCTATTGACTAAGAAAGAAATGAAAAATTGTTGAAATTCAATCTTGACACACAAATTACCAAAACTGAAATTGGAAAGCTACTAAAATAACATGAAGAAAATTGTTTCTTTTCCTTATTGAACATCTATCCTTCTGATGAGTGTCTAAAACACTCATGTCATACCCACGTCCTTACTACGTTTTAGTGCTATTCTATATTTAAATAAGTGCATTATTGCCCGATATCTGATTTTTGGATCTTGTGTGCATTGCAGGTAAAAATGGTGGTTTTTAGAAGCTTTTTGGAAATGCGAAGAAGAAGAGGTGAAGACCCATGCAACAACGTCGCGACGTTTGGTCAACGGAATGTAAAGTCAAAGCGGCCGATATCGGCGGCGTCCTGGCGTTCATTGATTCCTACGCTGAAATTATAAAAATACGGAGACCCCCTGAATTTTTCGAGGCATGAGGCGTCTGGACGGAGCGGAGAAAGCGAGTAAGAACAGCTAGAGATCGAAAAGACTGTGTTTTTTATTATTTCTCTTCTCAAAACCCATTAATGATTTATAGAACTATGCTTGTATTATTTCCATGTTTTAGATTTATTTACAGCGTTTGTTGAACCACAGCAGGTTGTATGATTTATTTATGATTTATATCAATTTGCTCTATGTACATTAGGTTATTTTCCTTGGTAATGTATGGCCCGACTGGCGTGATCTTCTTTAGGTATCCAAGATCGAGAGATAAGCACTCCTGAGAGGATATGTGATAGAAGACCCTTGGTCAATGACGAATAGAGATATCACGATTTCGAGTGTAGCGATTGGGTTTGAAACATTTAAAGCGTTTGGTGGGTCGAGGAAGAATCGCTAACCCCTCTTGTGAGATAGGGTGAATATACTGCGAGAGGGTATCTCTTGACACAAATCACCGATCATCGAGGAATTCATTAATGGCGAATAATAATGTCTCTAGGTAATAATCCATCAAATGTGAATGGGAGGCAAAACCAGTTTTCTGAAAGTAATTTCTGGTATTTAAATTTGGTTTTAATTCCATATTAGTGAAATTCATTAGAGTTCAAGTCGGATAATATCGTAGGTCAATTTCAATAGTCCGCACTTCTCCACTGTGGATCGATATCGTACTTAGATACATATATTCGCGATCGTGTGAAACTGCGCGTACGCCAGCGCTTTACCAGTTCTTCAAGTCGCATCACGCTGTCGACCTATCACCTTCATATTTTGACCATAATAGACCAAATTGACAACTAATGGTTGCACAAGGTTGCGAGTTTGATCATCCAACTTACAGTAACTCTCCAAAATAGGTTTTGATTGTGCCGCAATTATGGAGCCAATTTGGCGCATGTTCCCGATTTTACGGTCCTTATAGATACGAAAATCATGTGAATTATTACCATCAACAGCCATGATCACATTTATGAACTTTTGAACTTTATTGTTGGGCTGATTATTGAAAACTTGATTGTTTAGATCTTCTTTAAAGGTTGGGCTTACCTAAATAAACTTTTTCACAAGCCTATTGAAAACCTTTTGAAGCTTTTTTGGCCCCTGCTCTTGTAATTAGCCAATTCGACAATTGAAGCGGATCCTTTGTGGTTTGATTCTCATCATCATGACCAACTCCTTATTGTCAATTGTAGATTTTTGGCCCATTTGTTTAGCATACATATCTTGGATAATCTCATTCAAGGCTTCTTTAAACCTTTTGTCTTGTAACCTTTCCAATGGGTCCACGCCCGAATCGATAATGGATCACTTAAACACTTGAAGCAGTTTGTGCGTGATAAGTCGAGATGGATCTTTCATTTGCCTCCCTCGGATTGACCTCGAATCTTTTAGTTTCTCTTTTAAGAGTTATCTCTTTGTTCTCTTATCTCTTGGGTGGATTCCCTTGAGGACGAGTTCGTATTACCATGCTGTGGTGGATTACGCGGTAGCGAAGTGTTTTGTCGGAAACTTATCAATCAACCGTCATGTAGTTGATGTGGCGCCTTCCTCCGTCATCGATCTTGTGTGGATCGTTTCATTAAGCCGTTAAGAAGTAATCCTCCTTGTCTGAGCTCTCTGCCACTCATGCTCTCATCTTTTCTTTAAGCTTTGTAGCAGATTTTCAGCGCCGATACGAAACTTTTCCCCGTCTTTGTTGTCACTACCCAAAGCGCCATAGATACCACATTTTTACATATATACCATAAATTTACCTTTCTTAACTTAAAATCTCAAATTCTCCAAAAAAAAATCTCCAGGTCGTCGTAACCTATTTTGGCCCAGAAAACTACCCCGAGCCCGTGACCTGACACCTAAACTTACGGATCATCCATCCACGGTCCCTGACCTTACGTAAGTGGGCGTTAAGAATGAAGAACTAGGAAACTAAGAACAAAAGTTTAAAGATGAGATGCACTTACTATTGATTGAACAATTCTTTTGTTTTCTTTCCTTTTCTTCTTGTACTTTTTTTCCTTTTTTTTTTTTGCAGAATCCTTTTCTTTTTTTTTCCCTCTTTTTTCTTCTATTCTTTTCTATTTTTCTTCTTTTTTTTCTTTTTTACTTTCTTTCAAAACATATGAAAAGATATCTAATTCAAACAAAATGAATATGGTGATGACAAGGATGAAGAGATGGAAGAAAAAAAAAAGGAGATGAGAAAAATAGAGATAATAAAGAAAGCAAATAGAATTTAATTTGCGATAGGATGAAATTGGAAGGAAACAAACCAAGAAAATGATAGAAACACAAAGTGATAAAAAATGAAACACGATTTTAGAATTGAAGCTTTGACACCACGATGGTACAGAGCCTGATCAAATGTGCAACTTCCCAGGAAGCTAAATCGATTTAGGTGATCGAATTAGAGCATGGGTCTCAAAAGTAAGAACCACTGAGTCTTTAAAAGCATGCACAAGGGTGATCAATCCTTGATAATTTTATAAAGTTTAATGATAGACAGAGAAGAACTCTTTCTCCATTAATTTCCTTAATCCCAATTACAAGGTTTATATAGACGATTTATAACTGAAGCAAGCGCCTTGGAACAACAACAAACTAATGACTTCTACAAAAATGGAAAGACAAAACTTGGAGAACAAGCTAATCAATCTTACAAAACAAGCAAATTTCGTTAAGCTCACTTGATGGCCTTTAAAACAACATGTACAACCAAAAATAAAAAAATCAAATTTAAAGCGAAATAAGCCTCAGCGTATGGGCTGAATAAAAACCACTTTATTTGCAATGTCTTAAGCCAAAAGCCTTCAATAACTTGATCTTTGACATTAATGGTTGTTTGAATCATGGTGAAAAGTCCTTCGCCAGCAAATGCAAATTCTTATTATTTGTTGCCAACATACTGGATAAACTCATTCAAAACTTCTTTAAACCTTTTGTCACGTGCCCTTGCAATAGGCCCACTTCGAATCAATAAAGCACTTGAAACAACTTGTCCACTTGATGAGTCAGATGAATCGCATCAGAACACTTGGAAGGAAAGATAACTTATTGATGGGAGGCTCTTACAATGCTTGAGAAGCTCTTAACCTCAGACCTTTATTGGTTCTCACAAATCGAATACACTAGAACATTCAAGAATACCACAGAACATCCTTTTTTTTTTGATCGGTAAAAATCAGAGTATTATAAAAGGAAAAACTTGGGAGTACGGGACGTGGACAACCGAGAAAAAGCCAACAAGGCAAACCGTCTACCTACTGACCCAGTGAGGAAATCTAAAAGCGATTTTGAGTTAGCGTTGCTATAGGATTAGCGAGTCCATAAATTAGAGATAAAACTAATTTTTAATGCTACATTTGTGGCCTTCTCGTTTTGAGCGCCGCACTACAGCAGCATGAAAATTAGAAAGCAGGACACGGGGAATTTCGTGACCAAATTTTTCGCTTCTTTTTCCCACGGCGACACCTTGCCATGCTAAAAGGGTATGAAGGACCCATTGTGGGAGCTGACTAATCCTGCATCGACAGAAACAAGTCCCACAACATTTTTGCACTTTTGCAGTGGATCAGTATTTCTAAGACCACTATGAAGACTCATCCACATCTTTCCACACATGTGTAGACATCTTCAGCATTTTCTACACATGTGTAGAGTCTCACCATCTTACGGAACTTGAGACCTTCCACACAATTATGAGTAAAAAAAGTCTCCCTGGAAATACTCTAAAAGCAAGACATGCTCATGATGAAATTCTTCCCGCTTCTAGTCTCATGAGTCTCTAAAGCAAGACATATGGGGCTCCATTACGCCCATGATTCCTTCCCACACAGTGAAGTCGAGAGAATGCATAAGTAACATTGGTTTATTGAAATAATGGGTGAAAATTCAAGAGGATTATGAAACTAGAGAAAATCACAATTTTTTGAAAAATGGTAAAATAGTAATTTTCGATTAATCAGAAATTTTTAGATCTCGGATGATGAAGCGAACCGCCCCTTGGAATGTCTCTCGCGGTGCTTCCATGTCAAATTCAGGAGCGGTCGGAATTGCACGTTTTTCGAAGCAACGAGCGTAGTGTGGGACACTTGGCACATTTTAAGTGGCTCACCGTGTGCCACATGTCAGGTACATAATTAGTCAACTTAAGCTCAAGTGTGGGGCCCATGTGGACATGTGACACCTCCTAATTGGATGGAAATCCAAAGTTTGTGGATTAAATGGATAAAATAATCTTCTCAACCAATTAGAACTTGAAAAGTGGCATGTGAGGGGACAAAAAGAAGACATCTTCTTCTCATTTGGCTTTGTATGCGGTGGGGAGAGGGAGGCAATTTTGGAAGTGAGGTTTTAGAGATAAAGTCCAACTTCTCTAGATTTCCCGTTTGAATGTCGGCTCTTGTCGGAACGAACCAAAGTTGATCCTAGGCTCTGAGACTACACGTGGACTGGAGTTTTGTGGAGTTTCGATAACTCCAAGAGGTAGTGGTTTTCTCCTACTTGATTTAATCCCTTTTTAAGAGCTTTGTTAATGTTTTGGGTGGTGTGAAGTGCGTGAGAGAAGCAGTTTGGTGAGTCGAAAACTTGGGGCCAAAAATCTTTGAAATTTGGGGCTATTTTGGGTAGTCCTAGAATTTGTTCTGACCCCATTGTTAGTCCATATGTTATAATTTATGCAATAAATTGTGGTTTGAGTATTGTTAGTAGGAAATGACCATGGATTTCGGTTTTCTAAAAAGTGGAGCCAGAGTGCTGGAAATAGTGCCTGAATAACCTTTCCCGGTTGGGATGGTAAAAGCAGTCCAGTTTATATGATTGGGCCAAAATGTCAGTATGTTATTTCGTGAAATTACTTGAAATGAATGGCTTGAATTGTGTGGAAAGAAATTGTTAATGCATGAAAATTTAGTGTGTTAACGTGAGTGTTTTGAATTATATAAAATATAATTGTGTGAGGCCAGATTGGAATTAGTTGGATTGTTGATTAGGCTAGTGGCTGAATACGATGTTATTATTTATGAATTAAATAACATGTAGGTGTAGTATATGAATTTGTTAATATATCATGATTGAGATATATTAAGCATGAATTGTTTGGAGATGGCATAATGCATTCGTATCTTGTAGGCGTACTAGACGATAGGTGTGGTCTGGGCATGAAAAATAAATGAAAATGGTTGTGAAAATTTCGATTGAAGATTTTCGGGGAGAGTGGGTTAGGTGTAAGCAAATTCCGTTGAAAGGGCGTAGATTGTTTCGGAGAGTTATCAAATGAGTCGCCGGAGGGGTTGTCGATAATTCTGAAATTTGGTGATGCGTTTTCGAACAAAACCTTTTTTGTTTAGAAATTTTATTTTCTCATGTTTGGCTTGGCGTGTGTAAGGGAGTCGAGGTGGGAACTGAGACATAAGATTGGGCATGTAGACGTTCAAGTGGATCATGTATTTGCTTGAATGTATTTGTGTTGAATCGTGCGTGTGCAGGGTGGGAGGAAATGCTTACTGTATGAAGTCCTCCAACTCTTGGGCATTCTTTCTTACTGTGGGGAATGTTATTTAATTACGAGGAGTGTTCGGGAAGACGACGATCATTAAAGGCCACTTTTGAGAAGAAAGACGGATTGTGGCTTTGATATGTAAATTGTAAAACATATATTATAATTCTAAATTTTAATATATGTTGTTTTAAGAGTGATGTAATAACTCTTTAAAACTATGGTAATATAGTTGATGATATTTTTGTGAGTGATGCTGTGAAACGAGTGGTCATTTTTGCTAATGTAAGGGTTTAAGCTGATATGAGGCAACGCGGATTTTTAAGGTGGTTTTGTGGTTATTGACATCTTGGTTGGGGCGTCTAAGGATGATTCTTTTTTTAATCTAACTTTGATCTAAATATTGAGTCTTTAGTATATTTAGTTTTTTGAAAAAAATTACTAAAATGATTAAAATGAAAATAATGTTTAAATTAGTATATAAACAGTAATATACAATTAAAATAATGACTTTGATATTACTATTCACTAATTAGTTTGATCTTTAATTTTATTTTCTTTATTTTAGTAATTTTTCTTATCTAAAAAACCTGTAAACGCACAAAGCTCCTGAATATTCTGATTCAACGAGCAAGCTTGGACGCCAAATCACTTTCTGTACTGTGAATTGTGGGGGTTGCCTTTTCTTGATTGTTTGTGGGCCCCAAGATTTTTATTTCATTTTATTTTGTTCCAATATCGTTGTCTCAGCGATCAAATCAACCAGCCATTTCCAAAATCATTTTCTGAGAGAATAGAAAAGAAGAAAAGAGCCGTGAGGTCACAAAAAAATCGCTTTCTTCTAAAGAATCTTCCTTCACCAGCAAATTTCTATCTTACAGAACTCACATAGAAATAAAATAACAGAAGTGTAGACCAAGGAGGTAGTGGTGGAGGAGCACCTTCCAGGAACAGCGTGATGATGTTTCCTTCATGGATTCTCTTTTCCTCTTCCTCTCATCTCTTCGGCATCCAGCATCCCAAAGAAACCGAGCATAAAAGCTAAAAACTGGATGATTAAAAAACAAGCAATTAAAATAAATCCTTAGAACTTACTTCCCAAATACTTGAATTTTCCAAGAGTACGAATGCAGGGGAAAATTAGAGTACCCACCAGTCATCGGGAGGCTTTGACAGCTTGTTCAGAAGCACCTCTCAGCGCGTTTACTATCATGTGTATCTGCCATATAGGTCAGCGTAAAGTGAGAGAGAATTTCCATCATTTTGAGTTTGCCAAAATTGCTCTCCACAGTGCCTCTTCTGCTTTGATGTATCTCCACGAACCTGTGCTCCACGTTCCAAATTAAACAAACCGATTAGCATGGAAAGAGATTCGAAGGCTTGGTTATGATTGAATAGAAAATGTAACAAAATTTGCAAAAATTAGTACTTCGTTGGTTTCTCGGGAACCAAACAGTTCATGCATAAATTAAGATGAAAATATGGAAGATACCTCTTTTAAGAACCTCGCGTAATTGCAAGAAGGGGTTCCCAGGATTGGCTTCAATCATCGTCTGATAATAAGAGTCAGACCATCATTCCCGTTATTGGAGTCTCCATAACCTGTTTTCCGATGCGCACCCACCGTCCGATCTCCGCCACCATCGATCTCTCAACCTCGACACCAAACACCTTCACACCTTCCTCCCACCCTCCACCCCGACAATCCTCAAACGACGCCGTTTCCAAAACTCGGACACCACTCTTCTTCCGTTCTCTCTTTAACCGGAGATGACGAAAACCGATTTACAGTTTTCGCCACGGGCTTCCGTTTCGGGAGCGAAAGCTCCCAGAGATCAGTCTCAGATAGCGCTCTGGACATCTTCTCGGACGAACCTTCGACCGAAGACAAAGAATGGGCGGACCCTGCCAATGAAATGCAACGACTGCGACGAATCTGGGACACCATTTCCGGCTCCGGCGACGAATCCTTGGAATTTGGGGTCCATGAATTCAGTAACGGCGTTGATGAACTTCTGAGAAGCATAGCTATGATAAACCCTAGACTTGGGTCGCTTAAAACCCTACTTTTTAGGGTTTTAGAAACAGGGACAATAGAAGATTCCGATTCCCTCACCGATTGTTGGAGATGAAGGAAGACGAAGAATTCTTTGTACGGTACTTATAGAGGAAGTAGGAAGAGATCTCAGCCGCTGATTGGGGTTTAACCATCGGATGACTAGGAAACACTGCGATCTTCTGGTTAAATGACAAAGTCTAACGCCTCTATCTAACCTTGCCAGGGTTTCCGCACAACTGATATCTTAATATTATAAATTGAAATTTTATTAAATTTAAGTGGCTCACAAAATAATTTTACATACATATATATATATATATATATATATATATATATATATATATATATATATATATATATATACTATGTAATATGTAAATAAAGTAAAAATATTTTTATTTTTTTATTTTATTTTTATTATTATTCTTTTGAATTAATAGTTTTTAAATTGTTTCAAATAAAATTTCAGCATTAAATACATAATAAAAAATGTTTTATTTCAAAAAGGTTTTCTTCAATTAATATGGTTAATTAGTAACTTTAATTATTATTCAAATATATTTAACAAATTAATTAAATTCTTATTCATTTCTGAAAGATTTCTTCTTCAATTGATTTGGTTAGTTAGCAATTTAAGTTATGTTATCAAAATATTTACTAACTTAAATTAAATTATTATGACTAAGTCATATTTACCAATGATATTGATTATCTAAACTCACCTGATTCTCTAAATTTCTTTTTAATTCTTCTTCCAATTAATTTGGTTATTTAGCAATTTAAAAGGTATGTTATCAAAATATTTACTACCTAAAAATTAAATTATTATTAATTATTATTAAATCATATTTACCAATGATATTGATTATCTAAACTCACTTGATTCTCTCATTTTCTTTTTAATCCTTCTTCAATTAATTTGGTTAGTTAGCAATTCAAGTTATGTTATCACGTTATTTACTCACTCAAATTAACTTTTTTTGACAACTCAATTAAATTATTATTATTAAGTCATATTTATCAATTATATTGATTATCTAAACTCATTATTCTCTCAATTTATTTATTTTTTTAAAGAACTAAGTCAAATATACCAAAAATAATTACCATCAACTTCCATTTTTATTTATCAATTAATAATAGGTCCTTAGAAAGTCTTTTTGATTAAAATTTAAGTGATCTGTCTGAATGCATGTCATGTTATGTCTATAGTGAAACATTGTAAAAAAAAAAAAATTTATTAAAATAGATTTCAAAAAATAAAAGGAACTAACAATTTACTATATTTGTCTTGTCCCTTCCGATTCTCTTAGGTGTCATTATTGGTAAGTATTTTACAAGATGTTCTTAAGCTATAAGTAACATTACCCCAAAAAAAAAAAAATAATTTATTGATTTTATTAAATATTCATTTTTGTTCACAACTAATCATTTTTTTTTGACAAAAAGCAGTTTAATTGATTTAGAGCAGTATCTTTTATATTTGAATAAAGAAATCATTTCCAGACCTCTGTAAAAGATTATCTCTTAAGATTTACAGTGCGATTAAAAGCGTATTGATAAATAAAGATTTGATGTGATTTACTATATCTTGTCAAGCGGTAAGTCTACGAATCGTCGCTATAATGACAATATATATGTAATCATTGGTAATAATCGTATCAGAGATAAGCGAAACTTTGTGAGGGGCTTAGGATGTTAGTGCGAACAATGGAAATTGGTGATTTCAAATCAAGAAATACAAAAAATCATCCCTCATTTATAGCGGTGATAAAAAGAAAGAATGAAAGAAATTAGAGTTGTCAATGTAATGTCTGGATATCTTATCATTTGCATACGTATCATATATATATATATTTAATTATTTTGTCATCGATTTTATTGTTGCGTGTTCTTTGTGTGTAGTGGCACAGGGTGTGTCTTTTGCCAATCTGATTGATTCGAATAAAATCTTCTGAGTTGTAGATATTTTAGTCGTGCTCGGATATGTAAGAGCATAGGATTATCGAATATATAGGCTTTTGGGCGATAAAGAACTGTGTCATCACATTTTAATAAATTTGATTATATATTTTTATTGAATATAAAGTTAAATTCAAATCAATAAAATCAGAGCGGATCCACCATATGACCGGTGGAGCATTTGCCTTCGCAAACTTTTAAATTTTATTGTAGTTATAATTAAAAATTTTGTTTTAAATGTTATTTAAAAAAATTAAATATTTATTATTTTATTATGTGCCCCACCCCATTGAAATAAAAAAAAAAAAATTTAAACTTGCCCACCATTAACTATTCTATTTTCTGGCTCCCACCAATAAATAAAAATGATATCTTTTTTTTAGTGATCACCTCGAATCCATGAGAGCAACACTACAGCAATATAAAGGGTGAGTAAAGCAAAAAAGCAAAAAGCAAAAAGTAACCAGGCGACAAAAAATTGTATACGCCAATCCTGTATTCATTCCATCCTATCATGACCCACAACACATAAACTGGAAGATACCAATTGTTAAATATCTTGACTTTTAAAAAGTTGTTTATGTTATTTGTCTCAAAATGACTTTAGAAATCTATATATAGAAGTGGCAAAATCACATGGCATTTAAAAATATCTTTATTTAAAATAAATAAAAAATTGAAGGCAAAAAAAAAGGTATATTGGAAGGAAGAATAATGGAGGCAGTCGTCCGGAGGTTCCCACCATGTATAGAGAAGGCAAAGTCCCAACGAAACTCTAAATTATTTGTGCTATTATTGTACGGCTCACGTTCCTTCAGGTGGACCCCACTTAAACAACCATCACATGTCCTGGACCCATCACAACCGTCAAATTCCCTCGATTTGCTTCAACGGCCCTGATTCTGTCAAGCCTTCCACAAAACCACCGTCTTTCTAAAAGCGACGGCTGGGGCTTCTTCGGCGGCTCTACCGCTGTAATTAAAAAGAGACCGCCTTTCCTCAGGATTACAGTTAGCCACTACACCTCATTACGGCTGGCATTTGCTGGGGTGGGGTCTGTGGGTGGAGCCCAGCCCATGCTTTGAATGGACGGCGAGAGAGGCCATTGTGGAGTCGGCATCTTGGACTGGTCCTTTTGGTCTGTGCGTTCTCCTCGTGGAGTGGGCCAGGTTTTCATGTGGGCTCTTGTCTCTGACATGGGCAAAGTTGTCATTTCATATATACAGGATGAATTTTTTCTGTCCTTGGCTTTCCTTCCTCAATTTTTTTTTCTCGTTAACCACATACTTCATAAATTATGTCTTAAAAATAATTTTGTTATATAATATTTCAGTGGTAATTTTCTCAATTATTTTACAAAAACAACTGAGATTATTAACAGAAATGTAAAATAAAGATTAAGTAATTATATGATTATTTTCTATGAATAAATATAATGGTGTAAAAGCATGTTAACTTTATTTCAGGAAGAAATTCATCTATTCATGTATTTAAAAAAAAAATGAGGGTTATTTTTATTTATTTTTTATCTCTTCAACCATTTACTACTTAATGAAAAAATTAAAGAGAACAAAAATGCAAGATATTATATTTTTATTAAAAGAAATTTTAATATATACTTTTTCTTCCCTTGAGGGATTTTGACTTTTAGTTTTATATAGTGTTTTTAAATTTTCTTTAACAGATATATTTTTATATGCATTTACTTTACAATAGTCCTCTAATACTTTGTTCTTTTAATACGAGTTTGGGACACTCCTAACACTTAAGTCAAATTTAAAAACACTTTTTATAGTAAAGTAGTTTTTAAAACCTCTATCAAATTGCCTTGAGGGTCCAAGTGGCAAATAGTGGAGGATAAGGTATAGAACCTTGGATAAAATAATTACTGATATAATATCTGAAAATGAATAAATATAAAATAATAGGCTACCGATTAATTGAATTTTTATAAGCTCTATTGATTTTTATAAGCATTAGAAAAAAAAAAAGAAAATTTTAAATACAAATTGATTAATTAAGGTGGGCCAAATATGAAAAAAAGTGTTAAAAGAAAATGATATTCTCCTATTTGATTATCTTTTAAAGAAAACTATATATGATTAAAATTATTTAAAATATTTCATCTTTGCCCTTACGGTTTGGTTTAAGTGATATAGGGATGAGAATGGATTTGGAGGAAATCTGAATTGGATAGAAAGATATCAGTGAAGAAAGGCCTTTATGTATTTCATGATTAAAATAGATAAAAATTTAAAATAAAAAAGGAAAAATAATTTATGGATTTTAATTCAATCTATTTCTTCTTATTTTTCTGCTAAATAAATATTCACATACAAGGTAAAAAAAACCCAATTGTCCGTCTCTATGAAGGCAGTAATATTTGAAGAGATAAAGGTGGCATGGACATGGAGATGGACCCAGAGAAGAAGAAAGAACTTTTAGGCATTTAGGTAAAAAAAAAAAAAATTCTTTAAATAATATAGGTTTTGAAATATTCACAAATATAATATAAGTTTTCTTAGTGTGAAAGTGTGTACGAAAAAACGTTTTACAGAGAGTAATAACCCCGAAAATCTTCAAAAAAATTAGAAAATTTTCTGTAAAAAGTATATTTTGAAAGAATATTTTTATAATTTTGAATGATTTAAATTAATCTTGAAATTAATAACAAAAATATATTTTTATAATTTTTAAAAATTTTAATTTAAGTTAAAAATATCTCTTAAATGAAACCCAGCACTACATTGATGTCGAAAAAGCTACCTTAAATAAATTATTTTTCAAACTATATTTTCTTAAGAATTTTTTTAAATTTTTTTATTATTTTTCAGAAAGTTCCGAGAAGAAGATGAGCATATTATGTGAAGGAGAATAACTGGATTTGGTTGTATCAATCACTTTAAAAATTGCATGTTGTCAGAAGGTGTAGTAGTGGAGGTCAAATGACATCCTGTGTGAGTAAATAGGTCAATTCTTTCCTTCTCCCACCTTTTTCTGAGTTGTCTTTGATTGCTCTCCCATTGGCTGTTGTTACCAGAAAGCAATAGGCCATCAGGGGTCATCTTCCTATGACCCCACTCTCTAGGCCTCTTTTAGTCTTTAGTCTTTACCACCAACCAACCTTTGCATTTTATTTCATGGGTAAAATAATATAGGGGCTAGTTTACAATTTAAATTTCAGTATAAGACCTATATCGATATTAAATATGATTTATTTTTTAACAGTATAATTTATTTATTTATACTATAATTTTTGTTTTAGGAATAACAGTTTAAAGGGATAAATTGAAAAATATTATAAATCTGACCTCTTACTTTTTAAACTTCAAAAATATCCAATTTTGGGACAAAATCAACCACTAAAGTGTCCTCCATGTGCTTTCCAAAAAAAAACAATGTCCTCCACCCACCTCATTTCCCCTCAAGGCTCCAATTCAGTTGTTTCTCTTCTGGTTTTGCTCTTTCCTTGAAACTCTTTCCCTTTTTCTTGAGCACCATCGATTCTACAAGCATTATAGATAAATGACACAAAGAGGAAGACCGTGATCAAATTATATCCAACCTTTCAAATCGCATCACTATTTTTTTCTTTTTTTTGTTATTGTTGCATTTCTCCCTTTTAATCCATGATCCCAAAGAAAACTGCAATTATTTGATTCAAGAAAAAGCCCTAAAACTAAAGCATAGGATTGGAAGAGCTAACACAAGGAGAAACCCTAACTGCAAAAAATAGAACTTAAGTTTCCTAGCTTTCTATTTTGATTTAAGTTCTTCAAAGCCTATCTATAAACTTTGCTTGAACTGTAAAAAACCCTAAATGTAGTATTTTGAGTTTGTTTTCAACTTTTGAGTTTGTTTCAGTTGAAAATGGAAGAAGGTTTGTAACATATTAGCTATTTAGTTTAAATTTAATCATTATTAAGTTATATTTTAACAAACTTAAATAAGCATAAGTCCAGGTTTATAACACAGTAATTATTTAGATAAGACTTCCGTTATTGTTAAGCGATATTTGAGCAGCTTGAAAGAGTAAAATTAAAGTTTGTAATGCAGCTGAGGAGTTAAGTCAACAACTAGACTTAACTATTGTAAGTTGGTATCTAATATCTACAACGAAGGGAGTTAAATCGCGTGAACTTAGTTAAAATCTACTTCACTTGGAAGGAGTTCTCATGCACCAAGTTGTTGCGCGTTTTCTTGCATAGCTGCGTTTTTATAGTTATAAATAATATTGAAAAATTATATTGATTTTTAAATGCATCTAAATATTTAATAATAAATATAAATAAATAAAGTACACAAAAAAAACATATTGTTTATCCACATATATATAATGGGTTTTAAACTGTAGCAACTTGAAGATGTGGAGTATAAAATCTAAAGACAACTAATGAAAGGGAGGAACCGGATTGAATATAAAGGAAAGAAATGTGGGAAGAAGAAATAAAGAAAGGAAAATAGGAGAGGAAAATGAGAGTGGGAGGGAAATGGGAATGAGTTATGGGTGGTTCGAGGGGTAAACTTGTCCAAATCATATGTTTTTATCTTTCATTTTTGGGTTTTAACAAATATAGTTAAATTTGTAATTTTTTTTTTCCATTTATCCTTTTTAAACTGTTATCCCTTTGTTTTAATATCATAGTATATTTTTGTTGGAAATGGTGAATGATGTCGCATTCATTATATTTATTTGGGTTCAAAATTCTATAAGTTGTGGTTCATAACTATTTTGAATTCCAAGTGTATCTATTTGTGTTCAAAAGATTATAGTCGAGTTCATTGATTGGCGGAATTCAAGAATCTAAGAAGCGACATTTGGCGTGCAGATTTCTGCGGTCGAATTTTCTTATAAATAGATGGTGTTAGTCTGCGTTGGCAAACACCTGACAAAACAACGTGTAGTCTTGTTTCCTCCTTCCCTTCTTCTATGATAGAACAAACACACCTTCAGTTCGTTTGAGTGGGAAACATACACCTTTAGATCTCAAAGTACCCGTGGAGAAGGGTGAATATAGTTTAAGGAGATTGTGAGCTTACACAAGACTCAACTCCTCTCTCTTCCTCTTTGTTGTTTCAATTTCTTTCATTGGAAGAGCTTTGTTGTGATCTCATTGGGTTGATCTTACTGTAGGTATATACATGTTTAATAAATCGGTGTTTGTGTTGTGGTGCAAAATTGCTTACAAGCTTAAAACATATTCTTTAAAAAATTATAAAATTTTTGTTATTTATGGTTTTATCCCTTTTGGTTTATTTCTTTGAGGAAAACAAAAAGAGAAAAAAAAAAACTAAATGCGAATTCGTCTTTTTACATTATATCGCGTAAGGAAAAAAAACTTAAAGAAAAGGCTTAGTTACCTTAATTGGACAACTTAAAATTTGTTTTGAGTTATCCATGAGGAAATTTGGTTTTTGTTAGTTTGTTCCCAAAAATAAAAAGGAGGAAAACATCTATCTTGGAAAAAAAGTTTTTTTTTGGGAAATTCTAGTTTAAAAAAAACAAAAAAATGTTTCCAAGAAATTAGTATTTGTGAAATAAATAAATAAATAAATATATATATATATATATATATATATATATATAAAAGGAAATAATTGAAGCCTTGATCCTAAGCTAAACGGTTTGTTAGTTTTTGTTTTGGAAAAATATTTCGTATAAAAAAGCGTATAAAGAAGTGTTTTAGACCCTTGAAGAATCTTCTACTTAATTGGAAATTTTACATGCTTGGTTATAGTTTTCCTTCTGAGGAATATATAATAGGAGATAAGCCTAATAAGCTAAATTCCTCGATTTGGCGTTTACGCGATTCCTTCGGTCTTAAGAAATTGGAAATTTACAATATATAGAAATTTATGTCACAGGGGGTTGGATCTTGGCGGAAGAGGCGGAGCCAGACTTGGGACCTCGATCTTTTCTTGGGAATTGAATATTCTAAGGAGGCGGTTTCTTGGCACAGGCCACCATAACCCCTGATCTTCTTGGAATACTATGTAAGTAATTTTGTTTTTTGAGGAAAACGACATTTTTAATATTCTTAGCGGGGAATTTGGCAACTAAATCCAACAATGCCATTTAGACTAAATGCGCCTAAACAAACCCACTTGCAATGTAGAGTGCCAATGATACCCATTGCTCTACCCATTTATGTCCCTCGAGAAACATGAAGTTGATGGACTCCAATTTTTACTTGATAGCAACAAAAAAATGTGTTATTCTACCTGACCACTTTGAATCTTACAAGATTCTTGATAGAAAATGTTCCTCGGCTCAAAGAAGATAAGCATGACTTCCAAGTCATCAATGCTATAGATGCTTGAAAACATTCTGACTTCTTCTACTAGAATTACGTCATGAATGGATTAGATGATTCTATGTACAACGTATACAGCGACAAAGAAAACAAAAGAAACGTTTGGGAATCTCTTGATCGAAAATGTAAAACTAAAGATGTTGGGGCCAAGAAATTCATTATGGGCCCATTCCTTGATTACAAGATGGTGGATTCCAAGACTGTGGCAAATCAAATTCAAGAACTTCAAGTGATCTTGCATGAGATACATGATGAGAGAATGATGTTGAGCGAAACTTTTCTAGTGACAGTTATTATTGAAAAATTACCCCTTGCTTAAAAAGATTCAAAGAATTACCTCAAGCATAAATGAAAGGAAATAAGCATTGAAGATCTTATTATCGGACTTCACATTAAAGAAGTGGCACACAGATTGAGGCGGGGTCAGAGCTAACTTTGTGGAACATAATTAGAATTCAAGTTCGAAAACCTGACAATAAAGGGAAAAACACTAAGATAGGACCTAAGGGGGGGATCTTAAAGAAACAAAAGTTTTTAGGGAAATGCTTCAATTGTGCAGAGCTTGAGGTAAAAAATCGTGGCTATGAATTTCAGAAAGCAGAACAAGCTGGGAGAATTTAATATGATCGTGACATCTCACAGAATGTATCTAAAATTGACCTCACAAATCGTGATCCTACGAGGTGAACTGGTGGGATCCAAATCCCGAGGAATGAGTGAATCAATACCGGTCTTCACATGCCATGTATGCTTGGATAAGAAGATGCTCTCCACCTTTGATCCAATTGAGACTAGGGAAAAGGTGTTCATGGGGAACTCGACCACCTCTGAAATCAAGGGTCAAGGAAAAGTGGTCTTGAAGATGACTTATGGGAAGAAAGTGACCTTGAAAAATGTCTTATATGTACCTAAAATCCGCAAGAACTAAGTTTCTGATTCATTATTGAACAGTCCATGGATTTGGATGGTGTTTGAGTCAAATAAGTTTGTTTTGTCCAAGAGTGGAATGTACCTTGGGAAAGGAGTATATGGTAATGGAATGTAGGCTTCGGTGTAATGAAGCATTTATCAAGTCAAATATGAATGAGAGTTCTTCTACTTACATGCTTGAGTTGTTTAATCTATGAAATGGTAGATTAGGACATGTTAATTATGATACGTTATGAAGATTAATTAACTTAGATCATATATCGACATTCCAAATTGATTCTCAGTATAAGTGTGAGACTTGTGTTGAGGCAAAATTAACCTGGTCATCCTTTCAAATCATTGAAAGACACATTGAACCTCTTCACTTAACACATAGTGATATATGTGATTTGAAATTTGTACAAACAAGAGATGGTAATAAATTTTTTTATTACCTTTGTCATTGATAGCACAAAAAATCACATTATGTGTACCTACTTCAAAAGTAAGAATGGGGTGATAGAAATTTGTTCTTTATAAAACCCAGTTAAGAATCAATTTAACAAAGAAAATTAAAGTGCTTAAAAGTGATCAAGGTGGTGAGTATGAATGGCCATTTCAGCGACTTTTATGCTCAGATGGGATCATACATGAAATCTGACACTTATTACACTCAATCCCGATGGAGTAGTTGAAGCGAAATAATTGCACTAAAAGGAATGATGAATGCAATGCTAATAAGTTATGATACACCCTGAAACATGTAGGGAGAAGCCGTTTTAACTGCTAATTACCTTTTGAATAAGGTCCCTAAAAAGAAAGCAAAAAATACTCCATATGAGTTATGGAAAGGGAGAAAACCATCCTATAAATACTTACAAGTGTGGGGATGTCTTGCTAAAGTGACAGTTCCTCCACCTAAAAAGATGAAGATAGGCTAGGCGTGATTGCATTTTCATTGGTATGCACATAATAGTAATGCCTTTATCGATTTCTTATTCATGAATCAAATATCATAGATATTCATAAGAACACGATAATGGAATCGAGGAATGCATCATTCTTTGAAGATGTATTCCATATAACTCAGGAGAACCAAATTCATCAAAGCAGATGTTGGAACTATGATGAAAATAATTGAATCAAAATAAAGATAGTGAGGTTGAACCCAGACGTAGTAAAAGAATAAGGGTAGAAAAATCTTTTGGTTAAGATTTTTTAACATATATCCTCGAAGGGGAACCTCAAACTTATAAAGAGACAGTAAATTCTACAGATGGTCTCATGTGGAAAGAGGTCATTAATAGTGAAATTGATTCCATACTACATAACCATACTTGGAAACTAGTGGATCTTTGCAGTTGTAAACACCAGGTTCCAGTGGATCTTCAGAGAAAAGGAAAGTAGATTGAATAATTGTCAAGTACAAAGCTAGACTTGTGATCAAAGGCTACAAACAAACTGAGGGCCTAAATTATTTTGACACATATTATCCTGTGACGAGAATAAATTCTATAAGGATGATGTTTGCAATTGCTGTATTAAGAAACCTTGAAGTACATCAAATAGATGTGAAAACAACCTTTCTTAATGGAGATTTAGATGATAATCTACATGGAGCAATACGAGGTTTTTCTACTATGGGACAAGAAAAGAAAGTCTATAAATTAGTGAAATTCTTATATGGCTTAAAACAAGCACCGAAACAATAGTATGAGAAATTTGACAACATTATGATGTCACGTGGATTTAAAATCAATAAATGTAGCAAGTGTCTATATCGGGATCTGAACATGGATATGTCATTGTATGTCTATACATAGATGACATGCTTGTTGTCGGCAATGGTGATAAGATGATCCAATCTACTAAGAATATGTTGAATTCAAGGTTTGACATGAAAGACATGAGACTTGTTGATGTTATATTGGGAATAAAATCATAAGAGTCGGATGAACATGTTAAGTCAATCGTATTATGTTGATAATATCCTTGGAAAGTTTGATAAAGACAATTATGGAATTGCGAACACCATTAGAGTAACTCACATTTATCGAGAATAAAAAAGAAGTGTTTCTCAAGAAGTAGAATACTCTAGAGTAATAGGCAGTCTAATATACCGAATGAGTTGAATAAGACTTGACATAGCCTATGCAGTTAGTTAATTGAGTAGTTATAGGAGTAATCTTGGAGCCAAGCATTGGAAAAGAATAATAAGAGTGCTTAAGTACTTATGATTTACTCATGATTATGGGCTACACTATACAAAATATCCTGTTGTACTTGAAGGTTACAATGATGCTAACTGGATATCAAATGTTAAAGATTCAAAATCCCATAGTGGTTATTTGTTTACACTAGGAGGAGGAGCAGTCTCATAGAAATCCTCGAAACAATCGGTTATTGCTAGATCCATAATGGAATATGAGTTTATAGCATTAGACAAATGTGAGGAAGAGGCAGAATGGTTACATCACTTCTTAGAGGATATTCCGAGATGGTCAAAGCTTGTGCCTCCAATTTGCATACATTGCGATAGTCAATCTTCTATTGGTAGAGCACAAAGCAATATGTATAATAGTAAGTTTAGAAATATTCGTCGTAGACACAATACCATCAAACAACTACCATCAACTGGGGTTATCTCTTTAAACTAAGTAAAGTCCAAAGATAACATTGCGAATCCGCTAACCAAAGAGTTGAATAGAGAGTTAGTTGGCTTGATAAATCGAAGGGAATGAGACTAAAGCCCATGAAATAGTTGATACGATTGGATACCTAACCTGAGTCGTGGAGATCTGGATCTAGGTTCGAAAGGGACAGCCCAAATTGTATAGACTTGGATTTATATCATTGTAGGGATCTTCCCCTTGTCCATTCCCATGATGAAATAGTGATGCTTGTAAAAATGATGGTTAAGCTATGCTTTTAATGATCTTTATGTAATGGGAAATGAAATTAGAGCGAGATGAGTTGCTCTTGAGTTAAGAGATCACCTATGTAAGAGTGAAGTGGGGTCGCTTCAAAGGGAATTGAATAGTGCATAATTCCTATTAAGCTTTTGTAGAACCAGGCATATATCCATGGCTAACTGGACATAAAAGTGATAACTGAAATATGTTAGGAAGATTCCTGTAGCACCCCTTTTCTTGATCTGACCCGATTTGCTGGTCTGAATCGGATCCGGGATGCTTTGATACCACTAAAGTGTAGCGACCCCGAGCAGGCCAACTTGGGTTGGCGGATCGATCAAAACGAGGGCGCCCGGCCAAGCCATTAATTAAATCCATTTCCCATTAATATAAGCGTTTTCATACTCAAATCTTTGCGAGCGATTTCAATTTAGAGCGAAGCCACTTAAACATTTACAAATTCAATGCAATTCCTTTAAAATATGCATTTAACCAAAAATGGTATTTTATATTTGTTTACAACATAATATCAAATAAATTCGGATATAGGTCTGAAAATAATTTCGAAGTTGAACTCCTTTTGTTTACAAAAACGTGTCATGCTCAAAAGATGGTAAGGATACATGTGTGAGCATACTCAGTGAACTTTTGAATGACTCGAGGCTCCTGCAGGCAGGTCTACTTTCAATCCTTTGCCTATCACTCGTGCTGCGCATTGATAAAACAATCGCTAAGCATTTTTCGGGAGCTTAGTGGTTCTACTCTGGAGTTCTCTATTCCATTTCAGTTCAATACGAATCATGCATTTATCAAAATAATGCCTTTATACAATGTCTATATGTAATGTAAAAGATACTTATACAAATACACTTTTTTAATATCATTTTTCGCTTTTCGGTTTGAGATTTCACATATGACTATAGAGTCAACATTCACGACAAATTCAGTTGGTGAATCCTGTCCTATTTGTCATTCAGTAGTAATGTGATTTCACATTCAATATTACAATCTCACATTGGACTATAGAAATTAACATTCACAATGAATTCGGAGTTAGTGAATCTGCATACAATTTGTCATTCGAGTAGAATGTGATTTCCACGATGAACAAATACGGTTATAACTATGTAGTCGGTTGGTGAATCGGAGTCATGGTTTTTATAAATAATACATTTCCAATCAATTTACTCACAAGCAGTAAATTCACTTATAGTTCAAATACAAGCACACATGCAGATATTTGACAAACATTTCGAATACCAATAATTCAAATAAATATATATTTATATATATTTCACAAATAGAACTTGAAATGGGAGTGATCCTGAAAAACGGACCCGATTTATCGATCCCTTATCTCTTTTACGTGCAGTCTAGGTCGATTGTGCGTCTTCACACTTTACCTAGTCAAATCTAGATTCTCACTCTTAGTGGTTGAACAGTGTCGTACCAAGCGAGCAGCTTAGCCAAGGCGAATACGATCGTTTCTCTCATTATACCCTTATATGAACCCCATTAAACCTTTATTAGGGTCCTAAACAGGTGGTGTGCGAATCACGGGGGCTTATGATTAAAGGGGTACAAAAATAGGGTTCTTGGAAGCTCCGTACGGTACCCCTTGTTCGATGCGAATTTGATCCTTCTTGCAGTGAAGGAAGTCACCGGTACCCTGACTTTAATTCTGACTACAGTGTGCGGGTTCCGCCCGAAATGGCGATTTGCCATTTCTCACCCATAAAAACTCAAATAACTCTATCCAAATTCATGTATCTCATAACCCACCATGGAATCCTACTCAAACCACTCCAATAATGGGTTAGAATCAATAAAAACCCCCTTTACCCAAGTTAGGGCTTTTTCCCCAAATCAAAAATCACAAAGAGGAAAGTTAGGGTTTGATTTCTTACCTTGAATCTCTTCAAATCTTCTCTTGTAAGTTGCTTGATCTCTTAGAAGCAAGAAATGAGAAACAATCCCACCAAAGCTTGATCCTTCTCTTGTCACAGCTCTCTTTCTCCTTTTCTCCCTCTCTCCTTCTCAGCAGGTTGCTTTCGAATTGGCTCCCTTAGACCACTTTTGGTATTTAATTCCTAAATCCCATAAGGCCTTGTTGGCTTTTAAAAAATCCATTTCCATTTTTTTCTCATAAAACTTACGGCCTCTTAATTTGCACCCTCATATCATCTATTGTTTCATAGATATATCCTTATTTTCATATGACCCTTAGGTCTTCATTTTACAAATTCAAATTTGTAGTTTTTATGATTAATTCCAGTTAATCGAAAATTCTCATTTAGCATATAATATTTAATCATATGCTCACATATTCATTTCATAATTTATTAGTTTTCCCGGAAAAACCCAAGTTGGGCTCGATTCATACCCGAAATATATATAATAAAATTATTATAAAAATTCTAGGGTATTTTTGGGGCGTTACAATTCCTATGTAGATAATAATAAATACGTCTACACAAAATATGAAGAACAGTTCGAGGACATAATGTTTACTATTTGGATTAATAGAATAAACATATTTCTACAAGGAAAGGTTTAAAGTTAGCTATCACCAAGTCTATCGTGTCTTGATCATCAATTTCATTAATGTAGGGGTGTTGGAGATGGTGAATAATTAATAGCATTCACTATATTTCTTTGGGTTCAAAATTCTATGATTCACGGTTCATTGCTTGGCACAATTCCAAGTGCATTTATTTGTGTTCAAAATTCTATAAGTTAGGGTTTAATGATTTGGCCTGAATTCCAAGAACTTGAGAAGCCAAGCGTTTGGCATTCTGAAATTTCTACGGTCAAAATATCTTATAAATGAGGCGTTAAGTCTGCTGTAATCCCGCGCAAGCGAAGCAATCGTGGTCTTGTTTCCTCCCCTTCTCCTTATTCTATGATAAAGCGAACACACATTCGATTCGTTAGAGTGGCTTGTAAGTGTTATTGCAAATAAACCGTTAGATTAAATCTTATCTGGAAAAGCAGATGCCTTTAAATCTCGAGACACTCTTGGAAAGGTTGAATTTATTGTGGGCTTACACAAGACTCGACTCTTTTCTCTTCTTCTTTGTCAATTCTGATTTATTTCATTTGGACCGACTTTCTTATGATCTCCCTCGAGGTTGATCTTATTGCGGTATATACATATTTACCTAACTAGTGTTTGTGTTGTGGTGCATAATTTCTTACAACTTTATACACTTTTATTTTATTTTTAAAAGATAATTTTCATATATTCTTTTAGCATTTGTGAAATTATATATATATATATATATATATATATATATATATATATAAAATTAAATTCCATTTTAATTAAATTCCATGTTTTCATGATTCAACTGCCACATCAACTATGTCAAAAAAAAAAAACTACTACATCAACTATTATCACAATTACCCTTCTAGCTTTGACATCAAACATGTTATTAAAAAGGAACAATGCATTTTCAATTCCATGCACTTTCACTTTTTGACATTTACCCTTCTATACTTTATAATATTTAAAAATATTAAAATGAACCCTCTACACTATGAAAACATAAAATATAGTCATTTTTTAAAAATTGCTTGCACGTGTTGTTTAGACATAGAAAAATGTAAATGGGGAATAAAATTAATTTGTTACATTAGATTTATAAGACCATATAGAAAGTATAAAATAATATTTTCTTTAGTATTTTAAAGGCAATTTATTCATTTTTTTAATAGAAACTAGATAAATGAAAAATGTATAAATACAACTCATTTTACAAACCTTCAAACTCAACATATCTTTATATTTAATAAAAATTGGAATGCTGAAAAAAATCTTTAAATAAAAAAAAAACCTTTAAATATATTATAAATTAATAATTTTTGACATCTTTTATTTAAATGACATTTGTTCATTTGAAAGGTAACATTTATTAGATTTAAAATAATCACCATTAAGTCAGATTTCATGTTCAAATAATAGTTAAATTTCTTAATCCAAAAATAAAGTGTGGTTTCCTAAATTAATTTGAGAATAGGATCTGGTGTTATAATATAATTTATTTTATTTATTAAATGTTAAGAAATAATTATATATGATAAGGATAAAAATTTTCCAGAGTTTTGATTTAAATTTAATGAATTAAGAAACTAAGCAGAAAGAATGGATAAATAAAACATTTTTCCAAACTTTCAAACTCAACATATCTTTATACTCATTAAAAAATAAGATTTCACTATTTGACTACATCCTTTCTCCCCCATACAATACAAAAAAATAATATTTAAATAAAAAACTTTTAGAAATATATTATAGATTAAAAATTTTTTGACTTATTATATAATTTTAATCTAAAAATATATACTTTTGAAATAATCTATTTTTTTAAATAATATAAATATATATATATATACTTTAAAATAGATATTTGATAAAATTCAAAAAGTTAGTCATAATAATTTAAAAAATAACATAATCTTTTACAAAATTCTTTAAATATAATTTTTTAAATAAAAAATAAATACTTAAAATAATTTTACTAAAAATAGTTGACTTAAATACTTTGATTTCATTCAAATTTAAAATAATTATCATTAATCTTTAAACTTATTAATTCTATTTTGGATTAAAAAAATTAACAATAATTTGAACATAAAATTTAAATCTAAATAAATCAAAATTATAGATCAAACTATTTTGTAAAAATTATTTTAAGTATTTATTTGCATAAAACAATATATTCCATAATTTCAACAAAGATTATAAGTGATTTTTAATTATTATAAATAAAATTTTAATTTATCAAATCTCTATTTTTTAAATATTTTCAAATTAAAATTTGGTGATAATAATAAAAATCTTAATTTAGGATACATTTCAAAAGGTTTTTATTTAAACATTATTTCATAGGAGAGTTTCCCTTGAAAAATATTATAATTCAAAAATTTTCTATTAAAAACAAAATGACCAAAATTGCATTTTAAATACTAAAGTAAATAATGACTCTTGCTTTTTATGTGGCTGCATAAATATAATGTAACAAATAGATTTTATTCCCATTAACATTTAAGACGTTTCAACAACACGCCTAAATTGTCTTTAAAAAATGACTTGTACTCTATGTTTTCAATTATATAAGAGGTTCATTTTAACATTTAAAATATAAGGGGTGAATGTCAAAAAAAAAAGAAAGCATAAAGGGATGAAAATGCATTGTTCTTATTAGAAATAATAACAAGGTAACATCTCATATCAGAGTCAAGTCAAAGGCCTTGTTTGTTTTTTGGCTGAATGGTAACAAATTCTTCAATGATTCAGCCGTTGTTTATTTTATTCAGCTTATCATTTGAAATTTTGAAAAATGACGACAAACAAAAAATAAAAAATTTGGCTTTTCAATTCTATTTCATTCATGTGATTTTCATCTTTTAAATACAAAATAGCTCACTCCCTTATTTCCATGCTCTGTTCTTGCAGTATGCGAGAAATATAATTCTTTAAAATTTTGAATTTTATAATATTGTCATAGCAGGTTAAGTAAAATTATTTTAGAAGACACATGTTTTCTTGATAGTTTAAAATAAATAAAACAAGTTTAGAATAAAAAAATAATATATATATATATATATATATATATATATATATATATATATATATATATATATATATATATATATACCTATATATATATATATATATATATCCCTCAATTTTCGAAACCAAAAATAACTTTAGTGTAGAGTAGGTTTTTTGCTCATCCACCTCTTCTCAAATCATTATTAAAGATAAATGGATTAAGGATGGATTTATATAAATTTTTCAAAATCCAAGGAATTTATCTGATTCATTTTTATTATTTAAATTTATTCTTTACTTTTTCATATTGTTGCATAATAAAAATGATAACAATAATAATAAATTATTATTATTATTATTAACTTTGAATAAAATAAATTATAAAAATAATTATTATGATCAAAATGGAAACTAACAACTTAATCCTTAATAGAGATAAAATATTAAAAAAACAAACGACTTAATACTTAATGCTATTAAGTACTATTCAGTATTAAGCTCAAAAAAAGTTCTATTCAGCATTCAGCCAAAAAAACAAACGCCACCAAAGTTTCCTACTTGATTATGATATTTTTTAACGGATTAAGCATGGATGATGATAGGGTTTGAAAAATAAGGGCACACGGGCCGCTCGCCGGACGAAAGAGCTAGCCCAGCGAGCGCAGGCCAGCTCGCTAAACCCCCGAGAAGGAGAGGCGTCTTACGAGTGGAAGCGTCGGGCCTTTCTCATTTAGCATTCAAGAGTTTTTTGGTGTCGACCAGGAATGAAGGTCGATCGCTCGGCCGGGCCGATCATGGGAAGTCTCCCATGAATCTGAAAATAGAATAATCCCTAATAATATATTATCCGTAAAATCTAACGGAAATCTCACCAATAAGAAGAAAGATAATATGACTCATCATGTAGGATCCCGATAAAGAAGGAAGATTATCTGAATATTCCTTTTCTATATCCTTTGCAAATCCGATCTGGAAGTAATAACAAGAAATATCCCGTCAATAGGAATGAATGCAAAATCACCCGTCATTTGGTAGGAACATCTATTATAAATCTGAGGCCACCCCGTGATGAAAGTGCGGATACTCATCATGAGCATCTATGAAACATTCGCCTTCATGGTACATCTTTTCTCTCGGAAAGAAGCGGCTTAGGCATCGGACGACCAGGCGAAGCCTCGCAAGCCCGCTTTCTTTGCTTTGTTTTGCGAGAGGAGTGCTTCGTCCGAGCCTCTGAGACCGGCGTGCGGCGATCTATTTCACCCAGGTGATCCAGACACACTGACCCATTCGCCGACATCCGGTCCGACTGGCGGCCTGCGCTCCGGCCCCAGTTAGGTTGAAAAAGGCATCATCGATTGGCGCCGATGCAGTAGAACGGCCGGTTCGCATCTGAAATATAAGCGATTTACCGATTATTGATAGTATCGACTGAAACCTGGCGGGAAGCGGCGCTAATCGCAGGATGCAAAACCCGACGGGCAGCGCGAGACGGTAGACCTCGACACGTTAGAAGCCGTCTGGTAACGCGAAACGAGGTGGAGAAAAACCATGTCACTCATGACCCAGGCGCACGATAGAAGAGTTAGAGCAACTTACGAGGAGTAGATGCAAACGCGCTACATGGAACTGCAGCGAGCTCGGAAGGTTACAACTTCCTCGCGCCCACGAGGAATGACACAATCTCGACATTCAGGAGTCTTTGAAGAAGAAGCGAGAGTCCTAGCCGGCAGGGGCCACAGGACCCGCAATTGAAATTTTAAAAGGAGAGCGACGAAGCGTCTTGGGAGGAAGCGTGTCGAACGGAGGCTCGCGCCGCCCCTCGCGGAGCGGGAGAGGCTATCATGGGAGCGGAGGTTGAGAGCCTCAGCCAGAGCTCGGCCGTGTGAAGGAGGTAGTAAGAGGACGCGCTCGACACTATGAGATCAGCCCAGTCTGACAAAGCCCGAATCACCGCTTCCGCAGTAGGAGTGCTTAGCTATCTTCAGAAAAATTCGGGATGCCCTGATGGAAGCGTGGAGTAGTCATCGAGGATCGGTCGATCCACCTCAACACTTACAAAAACCAAATGGGCGCATGGGTATCAAGATCCGGTCTGCGATCGCTGGAGGCTTTAGCTATCGCCTAAGGCCCGGCTGGCATGGTTTAATAGACTCCCAGTCGTCAATCTCCTGCGATTCGAGAGAGCTATCACATTTGCATTAGTCTCTCTCACTTCCCATTAGGGCCGGGACGTATAGAAACCTTGATTATCGTCTGGCCATTAATCGACGGTGTTCGCGAAAACTTGAGGTCTTATGTCCAAAGATTAAATCGCAGGAGTCTCTAAAGGTAGATATACCCGACGAGAAGTTCGCGATCTCTGCTTTCATTGCTGGCTTAGGGGTTCAATCGAAAGACTTGATGTTTTCCATCTCAAAAATCCCCAAACAAGCATGGCTGAGGTGCTCATGCGAAGTATAACGGTGAAGAAGCCCTCCTTATCCAAGAAAGCTCTTCCGCTCATAAAGAAAAAGCGAAAAGGGACGACGGCGGCGAGGACAAAGCACGAGACAAAGCGACCGGGAAGGGTCTCGAAAAATGGAGAAGCGTCCCCCAGGCGTGGGAACCTCGGAAGTCGTATGGGTCCACCGCGTCAGAAAAACGACGGCGTTGTCGCCACCGGCGTTTCACCCCTTAACGCCACGATATCCACGAGTCGCAGCGAAATGCGAAGCGAACGGAGTTCTGGTGGCCAACTCCAAATGAAGTCAGACGCAGCGAGACAACTCCAAGTGCTGCGGGTTCCATAGGGACTCACGGACCGCGCCTGGGCGGCGCATACAACTTCGAGAAAGTAGAGTATTTAATAAGCGCGAAGTATCTCAGAAGCGCTTCCATATCCACAATCGGGCTCGAAATCAAGCTGGGCAGGGCCCGCCTCGGCCTTACCGCCTCGGCGGGGGCAGCGAGCTCGGCGCCGCCAGCCCTAAGGTGAAATCCGAGGTAATCTCGGGAGGATTAGCGGGAGGAGAGTCCAGCCTTCGGCTTCGGAAGGCCCGTCGCGACATCGAGGTGCGAGAGATAGCGGAAATACAAGCGTTGTCTAAACTCAGCGACCGACGTCCATCACATTCTGCAGCTTCCGGTCCGGGAGGATGCCTTTACCACTCATGGCTGACCCGCGGTAGTTCGGCGGGACATGGACAACAAAGCGGTTCATCGAGGTCTGGTGAAGCCGCGGCAGGAGTTCATCGATATCATCTTAGCGTCAACGCCGATAAAATGGGCATCGGAAGGAGAAACTAGAGCAAATCAACACTCATGCGGGGTTCTCTGGGAAAGTGTACCTCTAGGCTCGTCCTATGTACACCTTGGGAGATCCTCAGTACGACCGGCTTATTCTGTGAGATTTCTCGTGTGACCGCCTGATGCACATAACATGTTGCTAGGCAAACCCCTCTCTCAATCATAATAAAAGTCATCCCCTCCGTACCACGTGATGATCGAGTTCCCTCTTGTAAGCGAAGTAGGAGTGGTTCGAGAGATCAACGAGTGCCAGAGATGCTACTAAATCCATGAAAAAACTGGCGGTCGACAACGTATACACGGATGAGCTGGTATGTGGCGAGGTGCTCGCTCGACACGAGCCCTCGAAGCTGAGCCGTATTGTTGGGCTGGCGACCACTGAGCTATCTACTTGCTCTCGGCTCGAAGCTAGCGGAAGACCTCAAAAACCTCCTTATCCATTTTAAAACGAGAACAAAGGCGTCTTATGACGATGGACATGGGAGGAATTGATCCCGGTAATCACTCCTGGTGAGCGTGGCCCATCCTTCAAGCCAATCAAGCAGGAGGCTTCGGACGGAAAATAGCCATCAACGAGGAAGTCGTCAAACTCCTTGTTGAGAGGCGATCGGGAGGTAGAATATCTGAATGGCTAGCCAGCGTCGTACTTGTCGAAAAGAAAGCGGCAGTGGCGGCTACTGCGTCGGCTTATTTGGCGTAAATGGCGTGCGAGAAGGGCGTTTGCCTCGCTGGGAATCGACCTCGCCGTAGATGCTTCTTTGACCATGAACTCCGCCGATTTTATGGATGCCTTCTCCGGTACCGGCGGTCAGTATGGACCCGGCGACCCGAAAACGCCGTTCTCGTCACGGCGCGGGGAACCTGTTATCATGTGATGTCGTTAGACTCGAAAACGCGGGAAACTCGATATCGAGTTGGTGAACGGATGTTGAAGCGGATGACCTGACTATGGAGGTGTACGCCAGATGACATCTTCCGGTAAAATCCACCACAGTTGAGCTCCACACTTGAAAAGCTGTCTATTCGCGTTCGAGATCTTGAAAAATTACAACATAGAAGCCAGAATCCATCCAAGTGTGCCTTCTTCGGATGTCAGTAGGAAAATTCCTGGGTTTCATAGTCGACCAGGAATTGAAGGCAAATCGAACAAATAAAGGTGGGTGCTCGACATGCCATGTCATCGGTATAAAGGAAGTTCGGCGTCTTACGGGAAGGATTACTACTTTAAGCGGAATTAGGTATCGGGGGCAAGTGACAAATGCCAACCTTTCTTCCAAGTCTGAAGAAGGCCTTTCAATGGGATCTGATGTGAAGAGGCATTCACGGCTGAAACATATTTGAGCTCTCACTCCCATTCTAGTAAGTCTCGTTGAAGGGGCTCCTTACTCATACTTAGCCATGTCGGACTTCTCGACCCGGCTACGTCCTGGGTCGGAGACGGGCAGTCTGGCACCAGGTTACTATTGCGGCCCAGGGCTTTGAGAGAGGTACCCGAGATGGAGAAACTAATTTTGGCCTTGGTAGCGAAGTAGCTCGGAAACTCAGCCCCACTTTCGAGGCTCATACCATAGAAGTTCAACGGAATACTAGATGAAGCAAGTGTTACATAAACCGGAGACCTGGGAAGGGGCGTGAAGTGGGCCATAGAGCTAAGCGAGTTTGATGTCGAGATACAAGCCGAAAACTTTTAGCCAAAGAGGCGGGTCTTGGCAGACCGTCCATGGAATTTACCTCGGTAGAACTGCGAAGAGCGCTCGAAGCATTGAATGACCTCCCCATCTGGAAACTATCTATAGATGGAGCCTCAAATGAGGAGCGGAGGCAGGGTCTAATCCTGACCTCTCGAAGAATAGACATTGAGTACACACACCGATTCGGATTTCAAGCCTCGACAACAAGGCCAGAGATATGGTAGTCACCATGACCTCGGCCTCGCCCGTTATTTTGGGGGAAGTTGACCCGGCTATAGGTGCGGCTGACTCTGACTAGTAGTAAGACAAATAGAAGACACCTGCGAGGCCCGGGTGGAAGGGATGATCCTATGTCTCGAAAGTGCAGTTTATTGAAAAATTCGTGCTAGTTCGGAGTCGGTGTGTCCCAGGAGGCGAGAGAACTCGGCTAGACGCCTTAGCGAAGGTGGCAACGACCTTACAGGGAAGATTAAGCGAGGTCAGCACTGTCGAATGCAGGGCCTCTATCGATCTCTGCTGACGTGGAGGTTTTGCCCAGAATTAAGGTCAAAGTGAGTTGGATGGACCCATTTAGAGATTGCTATAATAGACGGATGTACTGGCGACGAAAGAAGCGGTTAAAAAATGGGGCGAGTCTGCGGGTTCACTAATCATAAAGGAAACACAATATAGCGAGGTTTTCTTCACACCTATCCTTAAGTGCATCGCGGGAAAAGACATTGAATCACGTACTAAGAAGTACCACGAGGGATATATGTAAATCATATCAGACTCGGTACATTGGCGGAAAGGTCTTGAGGGCGAGTCACTCTTGGCTACAATGCTCGGAGGCGCAACCGATTTAGTCAAGAAATGCAAGATCTACCGGGGAACACGCCAGAGATCTCACGCCTCCCATCAGGCCCTTGGCGTCAATCCTGTGCCTTGGCCGCCCAGCAATGGGGTTTTTGGACATCACTGGGACCTACTCTGCCCTTGGGAGGGCGATGTGGTCATCGTCGTCGCGTGGATTACTTACTTAAGTGAAATTTGAGGCCGAGCCTTTGGCCTTTACAATCCACGAAGCTGGAAGATCGCAATTTTGTGGCGAGGCCATCGCTATGCAGGTTTGGTATACCAAGAGCCCTGGTGTCGGACAAGCGAGGCTTGATTTGACAAGCGCGGGTCGGAGATTTACATTGTCGAGCTCGAATTAAAATTGTGCTGGAGTCTCGACACATCCGCGGAGTCTAATGAAATTGGGCGGAAGTCTCATCGGAACCCTTAAGGCCGCTTTGAAGACCAAATTGGAAGATCTTAAAGGAAAATGGGTAGAATACCTCCCGAGGTACTATGGGCCCCTCTGAGGACAGCCCAGTCGGCAACAGAAACCCTAATTCGCCCCAACCCGACGCGGAAGCGGTAGCCTATCGAGATGGATTAAAATCCCAAGGATCAAGTTAACCTTGATGGAGCACGTGAGGCTCTCCGTCCCAAATTTGGATCTTTAGATGAAGCATTGAAGCGGGTTCTAAGGCGTCTGGAAGTACCAAGGAAGACGGCGGTATTACAACCAAAAGTCAAACCCATGAGCTGTCTTGGGTGATTTGGTCTTAAAAAAGCTCCTGCCAGCAAGGAAGAATCCAGCACATGGGAAACTGGGCCCCAACTAGGAAGGCCCCTACATCATATCTCAGTCGTCGGACTAAGCAATTCTGAGCTCAGCAGAGGAGGAAAATTTTCACAGCATGCAGGTCGCGGAACATCTTAAGCGTTTTATCAGTAGACCTTGGTTTGTAATCTTAGGTATGATTTATCAATTTTCAGTTAACGGTCGACCACCATTCTTGGTTATTTGTTAGAGCGTCTGGCTGACTCAGGACATATAATGCTCAGAAAAATTACATGCAACAGAATAAGAAAGCTCCTTAGCCATAAAAGAAAAGTATCTCTTTATTCCAACGATTACATTCGATTACAATCGGTGGTGTCTCGGTTACATCTTGGAAGCACACGGTACAAGCGAGTTACCTCAAAAAAAAAAAAAACGCCGGAAGAAAAAAGGAAGAAAAGCGAGATGAGGTTTTTGAGTGGACCCGGCCAGTTGGCGAAGCCCGAGGCCACTATAAGTATGACCATGCCATGCTTCTCACATTATCATGAGCCACCTCGATCTCCGCTTGAGCCTACACATCCGAGATCGAGTCCGCAGACCTCCTTAGACATGCTAGCGGTAGTCAGCGGCCATTATCCACCATCCTTGCGAGTGAGGTGGTCACACTCCTTTCTCTAGCTTTCCTATCTAGTGAGGCATGTTTATACTTTGGTTGGGAGGAAAAGCTGGAGTTAGGAGTGTCTTCTATTATATTTTGTCTTGTTTCGGCTTATCAGCCCCACTTTACTCATTGTATAGGATTCATGTATTGCTTGATAGTAGGCGGTGATACTTGTTATGACTAGCTATATTAAGCATGTATTAGCGATTTGGTTATATCAAAAAGCTTTATAGCATTATTTACGATTTATTACACTTTTACCAAATCATTTTTGTACCTACATTTTATTGTTTCTACTCTTGCCTTTAGTTGAAAAATTGAAGCCCTGTATGATATCTTAATGATAGAACAATTCCATGCATGATTTAGTTTTTGGTCAATTGAAGTTCCAGCATATTCAACCTTGAACATTCCCCCTTTAACTAATTCACACACTGCACACCAGATTGTATCAATAGGTTGAGAAGCTATATACCTCCTTTCACTTTGCAAATGAGCCTTTGACACATTGGCGACCTATAATAGGTTTTGTACCCATGTATGAAAACCAATGTAGTCTTCCCGAATGAAAAAAGAAAAGAAAAGCAAAAGAAAAAGAAAAGAAGAAAAGCAATAAAAGCGGTAATAGCTTTGCCTTGAAACTCGGAACAGTCCGAGGGTATATGGCGAAAGCCTTTAAAAGCCCGATGCCTAAACTAACTAGTGGTTAGAGTCATCAACTTAGTGTTCGCTACACGGGTGGATGGGTGAGTTTAGGCGTGTCGTAGGTGCCAATTCTCGAAATCATTCGAGTCAGGAATTGAAGCACAGTAGAGTTTGTGGTGGAGTTGATCCTTTTGGCTTGATGCCCCTAAACCTTAATTGGTTAAGTCATCGGTGGACCTAGATTACGGACTTTGGTGAAGTCGAGGTTTTTAGCGATGCACCCTACATTGCAATCAAGGAAGAAATAAGAGTGTAACTAGTCCTATTTAGGTTGGTCAACATTTTCAGGCCATGGCAGTAGCTAGGTTGGGGGGAGGGAATAGCTTTGCAATTTATTGGCTCAAACTGGTTACCTTAGGAACAGTTAGATTTTGGTAGAAGTTCAGGTTGACTTCCTTGGAACCGATGTTGCCCTAAAACTTGTTCTTATATGGTTTTTGTTCTTTCATGTCGGTTTTCATACAGGGTGTAAATTGTTCATATTAAAGGTAAAGCCTATTTGTACATACACTTTTTGAACCATATACACTTCTTGTGAAAGCACAGCATGCATACCCTTATTGTTTTAGCATTCTTTAAGGGGTAGCAACGTGTCGGTTGGGGGTGTGATTATTACCCAAAAGTGTATTTTGAGGCCCTATTCAAGATGAGTTTTGAGTGCTTTTGCGCGCTAATCATATGAATTAAGCTTAATTGTCATGTGCATGTCCGCTTAGTGTACGATTGGTTTCGAGATTGTTTTGGATAGTTTTGCAGGTCTTGGGAACTTCAGTCAGCAAGCTTGGCTTCTTGGTGCTGAATGTGAGAATCCTCGGCGATTTCACCAAGCTGAGGCGTTGAAATGTCAAAATGAATTGAAGAATTGAAGGCAAATTGATGAGAGGTTGATGCAGTGGCAAAACAGGCAAAGCAGGAGGAAACCAGGAATTTCGCTATACATTGCGAAAATTTCGCTGGGATTGCGAAAATTTCGCAATCATAGCGAAAATTTAAGCCTAATTGCTTGAAATTTCTTGTTCATAAGCGAAATTTTTTCATTTTAAGCTGTCTCTTGTCAATTTAAGCCCTAGGCTAAGCGAGAATTTCGGTATAAGTGAAATTCACGCATATGAATTGCCTTTATGTTTTTGATATTTTTGATTCCAAACGACCACGTTTTGATTAATTACCATGTTGTCCCTATTGTAATTTCATATTTTAGGCCTTTTTGTCATTTCACACCTTAGGGTTGGCTATATAAGCTCACCTACAACTTTGTAAACCCAATTTTTCCATTTTTATGCAAGCTTTCCCGCAACTTTTCAATTTAGGTTTTATTTTGCTCTCTTCTCTCTCTTCTTTCTCTCATTTCAGCCAAACACACCCCGAGGATGACAACTCAAGCTGACAAGCTATTGCCTCACGTACCTCAAGATGATGGTCACAGATTGGTTTTCGGCCACCGCAGGTTGTCCTCATGCTTTAAACGATACGTAATCGCATTTATTGCTCCAAACTTTCCAAACTGCGCTTAATGCCATTTAATGTCTTTCTTTGGCCAATACTGGGTTACGCTTAAGTGCTCAGCCAAGATTCTTAATGATAGATGCATCGACATTCTTGTGATGTCATTTATAAGCCATTGAAATGAGGTTAAATGCTAGGGTTCTAAACTGATCGACATTGAATGCTTAGTAAGATTTGATTTGACTCAAATGTGAGCTTTCTCTAGGTTAGGCTTGTTAAACAAAGATCCTGCCAAGCCACTATATGTCATTAGCTCCACGTGAGGAAATAACCCGAGGACACTTTAATACCCCCATGTTATCAAGCTAGTGACCCAAGCCTTCAAGGTTACCATTTCACACTTTCGCCTTGGTTATTTCACATCCAGTTGAACAACCAATCCCCTGCTTTTAATCAAATCCAAAATCCAAACAAAAGTCTCACCATTTTCAAACATTAATGCGAATCATTCAAGGATGAAAACCCATCCTCGTGTTCGACTTAGATCATTATATCAAGAAGAGCCTTTGACTACAAAGCAGTGAGGAGGAGAGAAACAAATATCATTGATTCCGATCACCCTACTATTATAATTTAATCATAAAGATTTTCCCAACTTCTAACTTTGACCGTTCCGCCATCTTTCTCAACAGAGTCCGAGGTTTTTCGTTTCACGCTCCGGGGCTTCCGAGACAACGTCTCCAACTGAGCCAATAGTTCCCCCCTAGTGGGTTTGGCGGAGGGCCCAATGGCAGAAACTTTCATGATGGAAGGAGGCGAAGGCCTCAAAGCAGCAGCAGAGGGCCCAATGGGAGGAACTTTCATGGTGGAAGGGGGCGAAGGCCTCAAAGCAGCAGAGCGAGCTGACCGCGAGCTCGAAGAGCCAGAAATATCCGACTTGATCAGCTCCCGTAAGGACGAGGAGGGATGATTACCTTACCAACGCTAGCTACATGGCGCTGGTTTCGCGCCAGATCAATTCGAAAGTACCGATGGGAAGCAGAAAGCAAGGGTAACCGAAATACCCACTAACCTCACACAAGTTATACCAAAAACAGAACAAACACTCACGAAGATTCTCGGGGGTGGTCCAAGCCACCGGAACGCCCAGGGTGTCGTCCTTATCAAGAGGGTCATATTCCCACCACTACGCAACTAAGAAGAAGGTCCTTCCACACCGTGGGAGGAGGGGAAGATCGGAAATCACCGTAGGAGCTAAAACACCTAGAAAATACAGAAGCCCTAGTCTCCTTCGATAAAAGGAGCAAGCCACATCGGGGACACCGAGCCCCCATTCCTAAAGAAACCAAATGCACTAACCAAAAATACCCCAACCATCGGGCGTGAGCTGAGAAGGACAGACATTGAAGTGTCGCAAACCCTTTATGAAGGGATGCAGAGGGAAAGCGAAGACCATTATCAAAGGCCATCAAAGAAGCACACCATTTTCAAGAGACTTAAACCACATAAAGGGTCAAACGGCTTGGGACCACACTGAACTCCAAAGGGAGGCCTTTAACAAACCGAAAAGGTGGCCCCATACGAGGACCGACCTTGCCAGGGCCCCACGCTTAAAGCATGTCAACGGCGATCTTAGGTATTCTCGACCGCCTGTGGTATTTGGACTCAAGTGTTTTCCTTACCCTCCAAGGGAAGAGGAGGCGCCCGCATCTCGGTTCAACCTTGGCCGAATCTGGCTCCAGACACCGCGCCCGTCGAACCCAGAATAACCGAAGAGTCACCGCCATACGCAGAGAAAAAGAACGACCGACCTTTTTTTTTTTTTTTTCAATGAAAATAAAATTCGCCAACCCAACCTGGGCCACAGACGTCGAAAAGAGACCAAGGAGACAAAGACGCAGCGGACCCAGGAGTACAACAGAAAAGGCTATCCCAAGAAAGACGCCAGAGAAAGACTTGCACAAAAAGGCTCAGACATAAGACTAAGAGAGAAGGAAGTCCGAACTCGCGAAGGCAGCAGTGTTGGTCTCAAGATCGAGGCACACACAAGCACAGAGATGTTCATGAAAGAAATGTAAGGAAAACCGAAGGAGTGGGAGAAATGAGCGCCGAAACCGAAGAGTCATCATTATCATAAGACAAATGATTCGCGACCAAGCCCTAACTAATCCAAATTTCCGAGCGCACACGCGGGAAATGGCACCGACTGCGGAGAGTAAACGCATGTACTCTTACCCACGACACCGCACACAAGGGCCGGGGGCACTAATGTGGTTTGAAAAATAAGGCTCACAGGCCCACTAGCCAGGCCCAAGAAAGAGGCCAGCCCAACGAAACACGCAGGCCCACTCGCTAAACCCCAAAGGAGAGGCATGCCCATTGAAGCATTCAGGCCTTTCTACGCCAGCATTCAAGCCTTTTGTGCCAAATTTGCACGAAGGTCCAATCCGGCCGACCTAAAGGCCGATCATGCAAGCTCCAATATGGGACACAGTAAAATAATAATCCCTAATAATATATTATCCAAGAATCCAACCAAATCTCACTAATAAGGAAAGAAAGATAATAACAAATTTTATCATCGCTTCATCCCCAATAAGGGAAGCGAAGATTATCCCAAATAAACTGCTCTTTCTATATCCTTTACCAAATCCGATACCGATAATAACAAGAAATATCTCATCCAATGGGAATGAATTCTAATCACCATCCAACTGGTAGAACATCTATTATGAATACAAGGTCACCCCATCTAAGTGAGTTGCACGTATACCATACGCAGTATTACGCAAACACATTCACCTTCTAAGTAGTCTATCTTTTCTCGAAAGAAACGACTTCAGCATCGGAGCAAGAAAGGCAAGTTCGCCACCCCCTTTCTTGTTTCACAGAGGAGGCTACGTCCGTAGCTCCCAGATCAAAGATTTGGGCAAATGATCCTATTTCACCCTCAGCATCCAGGAGCCCTGCAGCTCAAATTTCGCCAAAGAATCCGTGTCCGAATCTAACGACCCCTACAATGCTCCAAATTCCACCCATTAAAAGACATCATCAGATGACTACAAAAATAAATATTAAGGCGTATCTTTGGACTAAAAAAAAGTTGAAGGGTAAAATAGAATATACATACAAAACTCAAAGCATTAGAGTACATTATCCCTTCATTTCCCCAATTTACACCTTTTCGATTAAACACTCCTTTTCTCAAACTTTAAAACTTTTCCATGAAGCATAATTCCCCATATTGTCTAACACATGATTCATCACGTCACATATAATTAGGTGGTACTGTAATAATTATAAATCTCTACTTATAAATTTGGCGAGTTTTGAAAAAAAGAAAGAAAAAAAAGAGTTGCTTTTACGATTAATTTTTATGCATATGCTTCAATCTCAAACTCGAACTGTAAGTGGAATTAGAAATTTAGTTAAGGAGGGGCATATATAAAAAGACTTGGAATGAAATTGAGTGGGGGCATATGCCCCCCGGGCTAAAGCTAGGTCCGCCCCCATGGAACACTTGATAGATCCCATGGATATGGCTATCTCAATCAAGTTTCCTCCTCATTCATCTATGTTTGGAGCTCCATTAGAGAGCACGTGTTGCCGGTAAATAGAGCCTGGGTGAAATATGGCAGTTTTTTTTGCAAGATGAATCCTAGTGTCTTCTTGAGGTACTGATCAACATTATGCCCACTCGTGCATACATGCTGACAATGGCCATTCATGCCTCTCGAAAAACCTTGCATCTCATTCGTTAAGTAGTTTCTCCTTTCTTTCTTTTTATTTAAGCAGATTTTCACTATCCCCGCCTTAATTTTCAACAATTTCTTTAATCTCTCCATCAACTTCAACAAGCCGCTTAGATTTGCAAATGGCTTCATCTCGTGGAAGGTTGATATCATAATTTACACTGATAATATGCTTATGAGAGGTGATTTTTTGGCATAACTTTTTTACTTTTTCTTTAATTTTACAGGAACAACAAAGGCTTGCTCAGACATGAAACCTTCGCTAAACTCCAGATTGCACATTATAAGCTAAAAGTACTTTTATGAGAAGCAACCTGCTCTTACTTCCTGTTGCCTTTCGAAGCCAAATGCGCTTTTTAAAGATCATCCAAACATAAGTGTGGTTATTCATTTCAAATAGATTGATTCATTGGTAGAATGTCGATCAATTTTTTCATTAAACTAAAGATTATGATCGTAGTGGTGTTGATTTCATAGCAATGTGCATGTTCATAATCTACATATGGAATATATGTTCTTAAATTTTTTCCTTGGTTATTGATATTTGTTTTTTTTTCTTTTTTATTTCTCAAGGGAAAAGATGGACTTCTATCAACTAAAGTTCGTATAACTGACAGGCATGAGAGAACTAAGAGTGGGAAACGATACAATGATTGTAAAGTTGAATGAATTTACGACATTGGTTAAAAGAAAAGGTATATTTATTAAGGTGTAATTTTGGACAACATCGCTCTCTTCTATTGCAGGCCAAAATCGAACTCAAGTAATGCTCAGATGGATACATTTTTTAATGTTGTCATGAATGCAAACATTGTTCATGTTAGATTATTATATGGCAAGTTATGGCAAGTTCTATTATTGTATATGGCAATTGTATATTTTCCTTTCTTAGGTTTGTATAGTCTAGCCTATATAAGGCCTCATCTTGTACATGTAATATATAGTTTTATAACATACAAAGCACTGCTCTTTCTTCACAGATCAAAGCCTCAGGTTATCAACAAGTCTCACCCATCGGAGAAACTGGTCATTACCCTTCCTCGACTCCAAGGCCCAATATGTGAGGAGATCGGCTGGCTATCCCACATCGGTCGTGGGAAGGATTATGGATTTGAAGTTTATGCTTTGAGTGAAACCCCATCTCATAAGCTACTTTTGGGATCGGTGTGCCAGCATCACCTTAACACCTGGTGATCGAGCATGTTCTCTCGAATTTTTTCTCGTCATTCTCACCCGGCCCAGGCATTACAACCAATCGTATAGCTTATTTTTCCGATGAACACCATTTGTCTTTATTTCCTAATTAAGCTGCCCTAAAATTGCTATAGGCCATTCAGAGGTATATCTTGTCGAGACGATCACACCTGGCAGGTGCAAGAAAGTCGCCTGAAAAGCTCACGCGCCGTCAAGCGCCCCGGGTCCGCGCTGCATCCCACACGCCGCCAAAGACTAAAGCAAGACGATCCACGCGGCGCGGCGCACTTCACGCGCCATCAACCCGTGCGCTCACGGGCCAGCCCCAAGTCCGACCTCGCTTCCCGCGCCGCCGCCCGCACCCGACCCGCTACTCCCACCCCGCCGGGATCGCACCACGCCAACCGCCGATCGCACCACGCCAACTCATGGACTATCGGCTACCGAATCGCAACCAAAAATTTAATTCGCGCACTCGACTTATTTCCCGTCCTACTTCCATTTTTGCTGTTTGTTTTTCGACGAATTTAGATATGCGTGATGATTTACCCGATTCTCACGTTGGTTTTATGGAGATAATTTCGCTTTCGGCTCATGCCATGCGTAGCTTATCTAAAGGGTCGCAAGCCGTGGCTTATTTTGGTGATAAAGAAACCGATTCTCGCCTATGCCGCATCTTGGATTGAGAACGGAGAGCGCTAATCATCGATCATCACTTGGTTTTGTAACAATTTATTCCATCCATTGGCCGATGAGCCTGGGCAACATTGATATTGCCAAAGAAGTTTGAGACTTTACTTGTTACTCACGAGGTTTTGACCTGAGTGCTCAGAACTTCCAAGCTCACACGCAAACTTTATCAAATTCGTCAGGAACCATGTGAGCGGATTATTGTATATCATAATCGGTTAAAATCCATTTGGGATCAACTAATTGCTTCTAAACCAATTCTCTCCAATTTTACTGACACCAAATTGGTTTATGCTCACCGTGAACAAGGACGGCTGTTTCAGTTTCTAATGAGGCTTCGTGATGATTTTGAATCAATCAGAAGTCATATTCTACATCAGGATCCTTTACCAACAATCTCACAAGCTATTCATATGCTTAGTTTGGATGCATTTAGACACGCCTTCGATCGATCCCATTTCTATTCGTAATTCATGATTCTACTACTCTAGTTGTTGTTCCGCTAGATCAAGACTGCTTTTTCCCTTCCTCGCTACGCTTTATCTACCTAGGTTTCCAAAGAAAGTGGAATAATGTCGACGACATAACAATAAGAAGTCTCTTCTTATCTCGTTAGCTTCAAAGAACAAAGGTCATTCCATTGAAACTTGCTACACTTAGTTGCACGTATTCTTCGTAACACCGCCGCTCGACTCCAGTCTCGAATTATCACATGGACTCTCTTCCAAGTCTAATTCGCTCTCATATCTCTCTCTATAAAGATATCTATGTGATATGGTTAATCAGGTTCATCCTCCATCTTCTAGTGCATCCAACACTACTCTTTCTACGATATCAGGTACTTCTCCTACGTGGCTTCTTGATTCTGCTTGCTACAATCATATGACTTCTTCTCCTGATGTTATCTCTTCAAACACTTCTACTTCTCTCCCTACCACATATACTCGCATGGTTTCCTATGCATGTCTCTCATCTTGGTAATGTCTCTACACTAACCTTGTTTGTTTCCAATGCTACTGCATTCCCCCAACTCACTTATAATCTTTTATCCGTCAAGCAACTCACCGAACTTGGCTCAGAATCTAAATATACCCAGTCGCTTTCGACATGTTTGTGGTATTTCTTTGTGAGAGACTCAATGTTTCGTGATTTAAACGCGAAACATGGAAATTGAGAAACCCGGAAATTGTATAAGACATAAGGACAAAATTATAATTTGTCAAAAAGGACATAAAAGCTCATAAGCTGATAGCATTGTGGTGTCAAAGTGGGTTAATATGAATCAGAGTGCAATTAATAGAATGAGGGAGGACAAAAAGCAAATAACATAAAGTCAACTATAAGGAGGGAGACAAAATATCTAATTTTAATCTCCAACAAGAGAGCTCATACTGTTAGGAGGAAAGGAAGAAGAAGAAGCAGGAAGATGAGTCGCAGCTGGGTAAGGATTTCTATGATTTTGACTTCAATATGGAATCATATGTATTTCGACTTCGTAGGATTTTTATGGGTTCCAAACCTAGGGTTTAGTTAGAATTGATCCTAACCCTAGGTTTGAATGGAATTGAGTTGAAAACTCTAGCTTGGTTTAATATAAGCATGGAACTCCCTTAATTCTATGTTTTAGTATAACATGGTGGACTTTGGTATGGGTTCTAGACTTTACCTAGGGTCTGGGGTATGGTCTAAACCACCATTACAAGATGAATACGGGAGTGGTTTCTGAAAGTGCAGTATTGAGTATTGAGTTGATTCGGGGTAGAAATATATGAAAATGGGAGAAAAACCACCATTTCGGGCATTTTCGAAGGGTGGTACTGGCAGATTAAACAGAGTGGCACCTGATTATATTGTTCTCATTAACCGGCAACTGCATTTCCACGCTCTATTTTGAACCAGTAAGGTATTTGGGCCATAACTTGGCCATTTCATATCCGATTCCGAGTGATTCGGTTGCTGCCAAACTTAGACTCCTGAAGGAGAACAAAACACCTCGAATAGGTACCTTCCTAAATTGACCCCATGCGCCAAAAATTCACTCAGCTGGGCTATGTTCAAGCCAATTTCTGGTCTTGCTTTTGAACATAGAGGCCTTGCGAGCGAGATGTAACTCGAGTTTCGATGTCTCGATTCAAGGATTCTAGTTGGAGAAGAACCCTTAGCACCTTAACTTCAAGGGAGTTTAAAGAACCAGTGTCAAATATGAAGTTAAGACCCCTGAAAAATGAGTATTACAAACTGTCCCTAGTGTAATATCAGTGAAATGACTAGTTTGGCATGAAAATGTCATAAGTTGAGTTTGGATGATTCAATTGGAATGATTTCAATTTCTAAGTAAAATAGATTCATAGAGGAATAAGAATACATGAATGAGGTGTGAATACATAGGTATCATATCGTACAAGTATATGAGATGCCATATGCAACGTATAATTTAAACAAAGAAAGATATAAAGAAATGCACATGATACGTGTTCATGAAACATGAAATGATATGAAATATGAAAACGAATTGAAACATGAACATGAACGTGAAAGGAAATATGTCATGAACACATAATGTGGCTAAGAATGCCCTAATTATTCTGTACAAATAATAATAGATTATATATGATTATTATTACATATAATTGTAGAACTGCTTAAGACCAGATATGGAATGACACTCCAAGACCTATGTTACGTAAGGTGCAAGTATAGTAATTTCTAAGCACTCTTCACGATTAGTGCGATTTAATAATCTATCCGACCATGCCGAACATTAGTACTCTGCACTCTCCGATTAGTGTCGACGGCACTCTCCGACCGTGCTTCCAAGACATTAGTACTCGGGTACTTCGATTAGTGCGACGACACTCTCGACCGCGGCTTCGCACAATAGTACTTCTAAGATCCGATTAGCGCGACGGCACACTATCCGTCGCGTTTCCTAAGACTGCCAGGCTACGGCACCTCGAAGATCAGATTGCACTTCTGCACTTATCATATCGCACTCATCCCTCGTGACATCGTCGAGCAATCAAACAGTTATATGATAAGGGATTGAATAAGAATAAGAATAAAGAAATGTACATCGTTCTGATCAAAATGTACCCAGGTACCTCTGTATAAGTATAAGTTTGTGCACCCACGTACCTCTCGTGATAAGTATAAGTCTCAGAATACCTATGGGTACCTCTGTATAAGTATATGTTTTGTAGTACCTACGGGTATTTTTGTACAAGTAATATCTCTGTAGTACCTATGGGTACTTCCGTATCCGTAATACAAGCTAAGATCTCGAACACAGAATAAGCTCGAATACAAGTATAAGATCCGTAAGACTCAGTATAAGATCATAAATACAAGAATAAGCTCAGAATACGTTATCAAGATCCGTGAAGACGAGTATATGCCTCAGAATACAAGTATATAAGTTCCGTAAGTACGAAAGATACGCCCGTGACTACAAGCACAAGATCCGAACAGTACACAAGCTTTCCGTAACACAAGTATAAGATCCAGAAGACAAGATATGTCTTATCACAAGTATAAGATCGATATACAAGAATAAGCTCCATAATACAAGTATAAGATCTGAAATACAAGAATAAGATCCGAAATACAAGAATAAACTCCATAATACAAGTATATGCTCTGTAATACAAGTATAAGATCAGAAATACAAGAATAAGCTCCGTAATACAAGTATAAGATCCGAAATACAAGAATAAGATCCGAAATACAAGAATAAACTTCGTAATACATGTATAAGATCCGTAATACAAGTATATGCTCCGTAATATAAGTATAAGATCCGAAATAAAAGAATAAGATCCGAAATACAAGAATAAACTCCGTAATACAAGTATAAGATCCGTAAAACAAGGATATGCTCCATAGTACAAGTATAAGATACGAAGTACAAGTATAAGTTCTCATAGCATCTACTGCAATTCTCAAGAAAGGTCTAAGCTCAGAATTCCTAATGTAGAGATCTGAACAAGTATAAAATAGATAGAAGTATGAGTATGTGGATACACTTGTCTACATATGTATAAGTTCAAGACTGCATACCGAGGAATCTGATTAAGTATGTGTCATACGGGAGATAAATATAAGTATGTGTCTTACGGGAGATAAATATAAGTATGTGTCCTACGGGAGATAAGTATAAATATGTGTCCTCACGAGATTCGAATGCTAATGTTCGCCATGCTCAGAATATCCGAGTAAGTATAAGTCATATAAGTATAAGTTCAGCAATCAGATACTCGAGAGGATCCGAACAAGCATAAGTTTGTTACAAGGGATAATTATGTATGTAAACGTGTTATATGAATGCATGAAGATTATGATATCCTGAGCATCGTTATACGCTTATTACGACATTCAAGATAAATGCACGCATCAAAGATAAGCTTATAAGATACGCTTCCCACTAAGCCGAAAAGTTTAGCTAACGGGTTTTTAACCGCGGTAGGTACAAAGGAGGACATCCGCGGATCTTCCTCGCATACAAATGGGCCAAAGACACTAGTAGGGTTCACTGGGCGTGAGGTTCATTCCAATATGTAATTGAAATGTAAAGTTTT
>JAEQBH010008438.1:0-79057 GCA_016808115.1 Tetrastigma voinierianum | reverse complement strand
TCCTAAAGGTGGTTGATCTTTGGCGGGGTTGGTGGCGGTGGTGGTGGGTGGACTTGTTCTATATACGGGGCCAATGTGGTAGCATGCCGCGTCGGTCAGTGTCAATTTCCTTTCTTAGGCCGAATGCGGAGTCATCTGTTCGATCCATGACCTGTGGAACTCCACCGATTATTTGGTGCTCGTCTCTTTTAGAGTCGACTTCATCTGGGATGGCCATCTGAAGCGGATTGATGTTGCGGTTCGCGTAGGACACCTGCGACACTTAGAGTGTTTGTCGGGAGTGTATGCGAGAGTGAATCTTGTTGACCTGTATGATGAGGTGGTCAGTGATCTACGGCGTTCAATACGATCGAGGGGCGCTCTCCGTTTTCTTTGCTCCTCCTTGGGGATCTGTCCTTATCCTCCTGCCTCTTGGGGCTTCATTCCCGTTTTTTGTCGCTCTTTCTCTTTCCTTTTGAGTAGAAGAGCTTCTTTGCTTTGATAAGAGGGCTTCTTCATCGTTGATATACTTCTCTGTTTTTGCGAGGACCTGAGCCATGCTTGCATGAGGGTTCTTTGAGATAGAGAACATTAGGTCTTTCGTACCCCTGCGATGAAAGCGATAATGGCGAACTTCGTGGAATATCTGCCTTCGAGACTCCGCGTTCAACCTCGAACATATGACCTCGAGGCTTTCTTGAGAGCTACGCTGGTCGAGGAGGTGATAACTCGGCTTCCTGTACATCCTTGCTTCGATAAAGTGGGAGGCGATGCAATGGAAAGTTACGTGAGCAGTGAGATGGAAGAGCGGTGAAGTCATTGACGGGGCCAATGTTGGGCCCTTTAGTGTGATAGCGAAGGCTCTGCATCGTATGGGGTCTTGATATATGTGCAGTTCCATCTTATTCTTTTATGTATTGAGGTGGTCTATTGGGTCTTTCGTTCCATCGAATGTCTCGATCTGCGACATTCTGAACTTTGTCGGAAGAGGAAGTACGGCACCGGCGTGAATGGGGTCGGTTTGTTGCATAGGGCATCCATGACTGGGCGCTTTCGGCCCTTCTGGCACCTTCATGTGGGCGAGTTCTTCTTTGGATGTCACCCGAACCTCCGGCTCCCGACCCGCTCCTCTATCTCCTGCTGATAAAGGATGGGCACATCGCCTTTGTTGTTCTTGCCATGCCTCTCCTCATTGCGATCCCCTCTGGGGGGTTGGTCATGGTCATGTTCCCTGGTGTGACTAGTTTCTCCTTCTCTATCTACTTCTCGATGAGGGTCGAGTGTTGTTCTTCTCGGGTAATAAGGTTTGGCCTTTGGAGCTGTGTGTCTCTGAGCATTATATTTGCTGGTGAGTTGCTCCGACTCGTGGCGTTGGTTGGTAGAAGACGGGCCTTTGCACCTCGTCCGTGTTATTTCTCCCCGAGTTTTCTATGTGCCTCGGGAGAAGTCGCGGGCTGTCTTGCATCCTTGGAGGATTGGCATAGCTCTGCTTGTGTTAGAGTTGATACCATCAATCCTTTGAGAGATCGACTTTATTTGTAAGGAACCTCGTTCCCACAGACCGGCGATGCTTTTCAGCGAACTAAGTACGGAACGTGCTAAATTCTTGGGCAGTCCGTTGACTCTAGATGTCTGGCTCCTCTGCAAAAATAAGAAACAAAAAGGATCAACGGGGATCACCCGTTGCCTCTCTGATGCCTAAGTCAGTTCTTTCCGGTGGAAGAGAATATCAACTGCTTAGGGAATGAATTTTTTGTGCGTACATTTCACCGATGGGGTGACCTGGTATTTATAATAGGTCATCATGATCACTTTCCTAGTCGGATGATGATTCAGAATGATAACTTTCCTAGTTGGATGGTGATACGATATTCCTCCCATTGGGTGAGAGATTTTCTTTCCTTATCTTAAACCGAATAATAAGGGATAATTGATGGGTGATAATTAGGAAATATCCTACCTTCCTAATTGGTGGAGATTGGTTATTTTCCTTTAATACAAATTCTTTGATTACATTACCAGCCTTTTGAAGGGTAGATGGAGGCCACTTGTTTTAGGCTATGTTGGGGGGATGTCATCAAGGGCCAAACACTTCAGTACTAGTGCAGCCCAACGAATCCCTTCTTAAGCCTGGCATTTGAGCTCGTGTTCTGGGCCTGCGAACCCATTATTTTAAACCCGATCAAACACATTTTGTGGTTTCTTTGATTATAACCTTTTTCATTGTATTATGTTTCCTTTGCTCCTTTTTCATTGTATTCTGTTTCCTTTGCTTCTCTCTCTCTCTCTCTCTCTCTCTCTCTCTCTCTCTCTCTCTCTCTCTCTCTCTCTCTCTTAGTCAAGCTGAAGGTTATGTGGTTTCAACGTTTCTTCTTCACCCCACATGGAGAAGTAACGTCTTTGGAAGGACCATCTCTTCATCCCTTTCAAGACAAAATTTGATGCATCCCTGTCTTGGATTCTTTATCGTCATAGTGAAGCTACAGCATCTTCACAACAAAGGTCTCCAAAAGGTGCTCAACATAAGATACTAGAAGACACTCGAACAGCATGACACCTTGATCATCTTCATTAAGTTGTAACAAACAGAACATTCTAGAATTCCCAAATGTTGTATAAATACTAATCAATGTTTAAAATATGTATGTGGAGAGTGTTATCCCTCTTTCTCTGTTTCTCTCTGTTTCATTTCTCTCTCTGTTTTAGTATGTGATAGAGCTTTAACATTGTATCAGAGCTCTCACAGCCTTCAATGGCGTCTTCCTCTTCCACCACACAAACCGAATCGTCTCAGTATTGTTGAGACTTTGATCGTCGGATCACCTGAGCGTCAAGTTGTAGGGGCCTTGATCGTCAAATTCCCTGAGCATTAGCAACGCAATGTGAACACTGCAAAGGCGGACTGAAGCGCCTCCTAAGGATTAAGTCGGCAAAAATATGGAGAGGATGAAATAGGCCTGGTTTGAATTGCTTACCTTCCCCTCGTGGGGATCTCCACTAATTTTCACAAGTCAATGGTTTTGAATCTCCTCCTATCTCGAGAAAGGAATCTCTCTAATTTTGGGGATAAATCTATTTTTCCTCATCAACGACTAATTCTTTCTTATCATAGATTATTTGTCCCTTATCTAGGATTATCTCTCCGATGAGTAATGGATTCGGAGGCTGAAAAATTCGCTAATAATATCACTTTTGTGGATTTTCTACTTCTAGGCGCTTATTCGTAACAAACTTCCCATATAGGGTAGAATTCCCATATGGGGTAGAATGGCCAGCTAGCGGACTTGAAATCCCAAACGGACTGCCTTAAGCAAGCCTTGGAAGAGTTTGACCTTGCTTTCCCAAGTGGCCTCTTTAGACTCTCCCGTTTGGGAAGTGTCTGCTTGGTCTTAGTGAGGCGAGTGAAATTGGGACGTCTCATAACACAGGCCAAACGGGCCTCAGGCCCATCGAGTAGCGGATCTTAAAGATCATGGAACTCACAATGCCCTTTTTTTCCTTCGGCTGGAGTTTTGTAGTCAGGGGAAAATATTGCTGCTTCAAATGTCGGATGTTAAGAGTTGAAAAGTTTGGGCGAAATGATTAGCGCACTTAAGGAGTTCGAAGGCGATGCTCAAGTGTGTTTAAGGCGCATGGGAGATGCACGCCTCCTAAGATGCATCCTACGCATCTCGTTCTAACGACACATTTAATGTATTTAACGACGCCCTACCCCTATAAATAGGGGTAGTGGTCTCAACAGTGGTTTCTTTTACGTCTTCTCAAGAATTTTTTTATTCATGTATTTCACCTTCCTCGATGCTTCTGGCTTCCTTGAGGAGGTATCATGATTCTTAACCGTCAGACTTTTGATTTTCGGTGATTGTTTTGTGACTCAAACCTGCTTAAGCGTCGCTAGTTAAACCCAGTGTCTTTGTTGTTGGAGCGTCCTACTAGTTTATGCGAGTTTTGGGTTTACGGTTTCACGTTCTTTAGGTTTGTCTTTGGTGAGTCGTCAAATCTTCGAGGAGATTTCTTTCTCTTTTTCGAGGTTCTTTTTCCTTTGTGGACCTCAGGTTGATCCCCTCATACGTATCTTTTGTTGCATGTAGAATGGCAAGAGGTCATGAAGAGGTTTACGACCGGTCAAAATTTAGGCATAACGGGTGTACTCGGCGCTGCATACTTGATTTAGTTATTGCCATGTTTATAAAGGAATTGAGGTTATATAGCCAAATTTATGTGTCAGTCTAGAGGCGTCAAGCGATAAACTATCACAACTATAAGGGAGGCAGATAATGTCGTTTACTTTACATGGGAGCAGTTTTCTGTTGAGCTTCGCCTCCCTGTTCCATCTTTGGTGAAGTAGTTCCTTCAATTCACTCGAGCACCTCCTACACTCGTACATCCAAAAGTCTTTCGAATTTTGATGGGTTGTAGTGTGCTGAACTATATTTACCAACTAGATATCTCGTTGGTGGAGATCTGTTTCATTTATACTTTGAAGCTAGGGATTGGGGGCCGCCTGTCCATGTCGGCCCATAATCCCCGGCTGCAATTTGTAGCTGGGCTCCCTGACCTCCCCAAGATGGAGGCGAAATGGGTCGTCTAGGTTAAGGGCTTGTGGTATGAGACCCCTAGCTCTCCAGGGCTTCCTTTTGATCTGAACCAATCCCTTTCGTTCCCAGATTTGTCTATGTTTTGATGTATGTCGTTTTGGTATTTCTCACATTTCTCTAGGTTGTGGGTGTATTGACATACCTATCTTCTTCATGATTTGTAGATAGGCGCAGATGAGGCCGACTAGTCAACTTGGTGGAGAAAAAGAGGCTCGACCACATCTGCTAGCTGCTTGAGATCACAAAGAGGGAGAGTCATCACGAGCTCCTTCTGTCTGTGAAGAACCTGCAGGATTTGGGCGCCAGTTCTTTCCCTTACATAGTGCTTGTCCTTCCTCGTCCTTTGCCCAACGAGCTCGTCAAGGGTGAGCACTTTGTTTTTGCGGACCTTATGAAGTCGTTGCCAAGAGGTTCTTCCTAGGCGAAGGCCACTCCATAACCCCTTGTCCGACCAAATCATCTACCTTTGGCCGTGTAGGACTCTAGGCTTGTCCCCCAAGGGGCGAAGAAGAAGAAAAAGAAGACTGAGCAGAAGAAGGTTGGGGCACAAGATTTGAGGGTTCGTGGACTGGACGAATCCAAGAGTTAGCGAATCAGTTGAGGAGGAGGAGGCTAAGATGTCGAGACTTGTTTTCTGTTTTTCCGCAAGGATGAGCAAGAGAGCCACTAGCGCTCAAAGGGAGACAGCCCCCGGTGCTGAAGCATCTGACGGAAAAAGTCCAAAGGTGACCAACCCAAATGAAGAGGCTCATAAGAGTCCGACGGTAATTAACATGGACTCCCCAGACCCAGCTTTTGATGCCCAGCCGGACTTGGAGGGTGCCCCCTAAGATGCCCCTAGGGAGGCTTATGCACCATTAGAGGATGGAATCCTAATCGAGGGATCTCTTGGGGCTGAAGGAGTTGTAGCGGACGCTCCGTTAAAGGAAGTCGTTGCTCTGTCGTTCTTGACCAGACTTGCAAACGCCAGCCCTCGCAGGCTAAGGATGCTTGACCGGCTGTTGCTAAGCTCATACTTTCCTCCGCATGAGTGGGTCCCTTCTTCGGCGAACATAGTGGCTCCTGGCCCAAAGGGCGCCCCGGGAGATAATTGATTGTTGGAACCCCTTCAATAAGAGAGAGTCTTCAGTTATGCACATGCACGACCTCTACCCTACTTTCCTCTGGGCGTTGGTGGCGACTCATGTTAAGCAATATTCCATCTCGTTTCCTGGCTACATGGATAGGGAGACCTGCCAGCTTGTGGTCGAAGACGAGATGCTCATCCACAATCAAGAATTTCACAAGTCGGCTGAGCTAGTAAGTTTTGATTTTTGGTACATGACTATTAATTTTGTGTTGTGATTTTCTTCTAACATCTTCTCTTTTCTAGGCTGACGATTCATAACATGGCTCGCTAGCATAGGGAATTCTAATCCCGGTTGGACAATGCTGAGAAGCTACAGCTTTATGCCCATTCGGCCGCCTCCAAGCACCAGGCTTTGGATTCTTCCCTGGCCCAGGCGAAGTCCAGGGCGAAGCATTGGGAGCTAAAGGTCGTGGAGAGGGGTAAGAGTTGGGAAGGGGGAAAGGATGAAGCCAAACATGAAATCAGGTGGCCCTTGGCCAATTAAGGCTGGCGGCCTTGGCTTGAGGCGGATAAAGACTTGGCTAGGGTCTAAGAAGCCCTCGCGACTGTGGAAGAGGGCAGGCACAAGGCGGAGAAAGACCTGGCTAGGGTCCAAGAAGCCTTGGCAACTATGGAGGAGGGCAAACGCAAGGCGGAGGCTGAGACTTCTCGCCTAGAGATTGAGTGGACATCTCTCCTGTTAGAGCTCAGGGCGACCAAAGACGAGGTGTCCTCCCTCCATTCTCAGGCGGGTAGGGACAAGGAGGCCATGGAGGAAGAGTACCAGAAGGCTATGGAGGTGATCTTTGCCTATGGGTAATAGTGTTATGTGTTCAAACACAACATATGTGGAGACCATACGGAGGTCCTACATAGCATGCGACTCCACCGACTCGCTGCCTCCTCAGTTCTTTGTGTGAACATGGGTGCCCCCACGTCAGTGGCTCACGGAGGCACCGACCAAGTTCCGGAGTGAGGGGCGGCCGAGGCCCATGGAGGTTACTGCTGCCGAGGACTAAAGCAAACTTTAGTCTATCTTTTTTGTTCTTATTTTGTAATTTTTCTTTTTATAAAGGGGTCCTGTTTGGCCGCCATCACTTATGTACTCTCTGGAAACCATTGGTGCTTCAATGAAATACACCTTTTTTTCTTACTTCTATTATCGCTTATTTTTACTTCTCATCCCAACGCCATTAGCGCTCTTATAATTTCTAGTTTGCTTAAGCGATTGATTCCTTTGTTATGCAGCCTTTCCTTAATTCTTGATTGGGATGGTCGGCTTTGGGACATCGATGTTAAGTTAGAATGTGAGTTCGCCCTTATGCTGGCAAGCAAGACACCAATCTTTGGGCGCTTGGTTGTGACAAACCGGGGATGGCCGTAAGGCTTGGTCATGTACCAGCAGGCTAGAGGCCTTGTCTGGTTTCTCTTTTTGGAAGTGTCAATAGTCTATGAGCCTTGTCTAGTCTTTTGGGAGGTGCTAGTAGGCTTAGAGTCCCCCCGATTTTAGTATGATTGATGGGCTTAGACTGCTTCACATCGTAGGTCAGGCAGGCCTTGGGCCAAACAGGCCCTGGGCCTATGGCGTAGTGGGTTTAAAAACCATGGTACTCGCAATGATAGTACCTTCTAAACCTCAAGTATGGAAATCTTGAAAGATTGGAAAATTAACACACACATAAAACATGCCGAAAGGTGAATGGTGATTGGTCATAAAGTGCGTGAGTAGCGCATGAGTCCCAACTTGTCTGCGATGCATGATTTTATGATGGCGTATTTAATGCATCTTGTTGGTTCCCCACATATATAGAGTATGGCTATGATGCTGCCTATCCACAAAGTGCTCACCTCTTTGCGATTTCTTTTCCTCTCTGTTCTTGTGAACTAGAAGGGAGCCATGGAGGAAGACTACCAGAGGGCTCTGGAGCTGTCTCTCACCTATGGCTACTGATGTTGTGTGTTCAAACATGATATCTATAGAGACCAACCAAAGGTTCCAAATTGTACGTCGACTCTCTGAATTTTCTTTCTCCAAAGTGCTTTACGAGCCTTGGGTGCCCCTTTGTCTCGGCATCCTCTGAAGACGCAGCTGTCGAGGTGCATTGCAGAGAGGTGGCGGAGGAGCCTGAGAGAGGTGCCCCCATTGGGGATTGAAATGGAACATCCTAAGTTCCATTTTTTCTTCCACTTTCTCCTCTATCCGTAATGGTCCCAATATGGCCACTTGGACATATATCATCATGTAACTAATGATGCCATAGGCGTATATAACTTTGTAATTAACTAATATGCCGTAGCTTTATTTATATATCATCATGCAACCAATGGCGTATTAAGCGTATTTATAAGATATACTTTTAATCTTTGTACAAACGACCCTTTTTATTATTATTTTTTTTCTCTGCAAAATTCTTCGAGATATAACTCCAACTAGGATCGTTGTTTTAGAGACACCGAGGTTGAGTTATATCTGATGAGGTACCCTTCTTGGGCTTCGGCCATAGTGGTCGAGCTTAGACTCACGGTTGTGCTTAGGCTAAGGCTTATGTCTAGTATTGCGAAAGTGTCAGCATGCCTAGAGTCACATCTAGGCTTTTGAAAGTGCCAACAGGCTTAGAGCCACAGTTTGGTCTTTTGAAAGTGCCAGCAGGCTTGGAGCCACAGTCTGGTCTTTTGAGAATGCCAGCAAATTAAGAGCCACAGCCTGGTCTTTTGAGAGTACCAACAGGGTGAGAGCCATTGTCTGGTCCTTTGAAAGTGCCAACAAGCTTAGAGCCATAATTTGTCAGGTTGAGAGCCACAGTCTGGTCTTTTGAGAGTGCTAGTAGACTAAGAGCTACAGTCTAGTCTTTGGAGAGTGCCAGCAGGCTAAGAGCCACAGTCTGGTCTTGTGAAAGTGCCAGCAAGCTTAGAGCCACAATCTGGTCTTTTGAAAGTACCAGCAGGCTTAAAGTCACAATCTGGTCTTTTGAAAGTGCCAATAGGCTTAGAGCCATAGTCTAGTCTTTTGAGAGTGCCAGTAGGATAAGAGCTACAATATGGTCTTTTGAGAGTGCCAACATGCTAAGAGGTACAATTTGGTCTCTTAAAAGTGCAACCAAGCTTAGAGCCACAATCTGGTCTTTAGAGAACGCCAGTAGGCTAAGAGCCACAGTCTGGTCTTTTGAAAGTGCCAGTAGTTTTAGAGCCACAATTTGGTCTTTTGAAAGTGTCATCATGCTTAAAACCCACAATGCGGGGTCTTTTTAAATTTTGTGAGACTAAAACCTGTCAGTCTTTGAGAAAGGTAGTTGTAAAATTTCAAAATATTTGAAAGGCGATAGTTATTGATAGTAATATTTTCAAAGGAAATTTTATTGGTAATACCTCTTCAGATGCATGACATTCCATGTTCTGGGTATTGGAGTCTCATCTAGCTTATTCAACGTGTATGATCCCAGTGCCCCGCTCGAACTACCATATATGGCCCTGGCACCCCTTTCGCCGACCCGATCGGCGAGTCCTAAACCAGATCTGGGGTCTTTCGGTTACCATATATCCACTTTATCAAAATCATTTATCAAGCAGCGCGGAAGAGATTTCAATTTGGGCATGCCCGTAAACATTTACAAATTGAGAATTAGTTTTACAACATAATATGCACATTTCAATTCGGTAGGCCCATAAACATTTACATTTAACAAAATGCATTTACAATGAAGGCATTCCATGCCTTATCAAAATGATTTACAAAATGGATGTTCAGAGTTCAAATTGTTTTTACAAAATATTAATGTTCAAAAGAAATGGAGTGAATGCATATGTCGGAGCATATAAAATGAACTTCTGAATGACTCTGACTCCTCGACCTTGGGTCAGCTTTCAATCATATGTCTTTGATCCTGCGCATTGATAAAAACAATACGCTAAGCATTTTCATGCTTAGTGGTTCTATATAATTCCATTCTTCTGTTTCAGTTTAAGTCAAATCATGAAGTCTTACTAAACAAAACTTTCAAATCTTTTGGATGATCGAAAGTATGATACAATACATATACTTATTTCATATACAATCATTTATGGTTCATTGATCATCCCAAATATACACTTTCATATGCAATAAATCATTTATAACCAAATTATGCATTTCACAATCTCTTTTCATTTCAATTTGCAATCATGTTTTTCAATTCCAATATGTCAACAATCTCAAATCTATTCAGTTCTACCCTTAATGAATTTAACCTATGTTTTTGGTATACAGGATATCGGAATCACGAAGTACAGTCCGGTGGGCACATGAACCGGTATAAAACATTTGTTTTACTCTTCACGTCGGTCGGTAGAACTGTATTTTAGTTATAAAAATCAATTTATTGAACGCTACCGATATTGTCGAATCTTTCAGTCGGTCTGACACATTCGTGCGTTTTGAATCTTGCTAATTTGATCCCTATTGTGAGTATAATCTATCCCTTAATGTGAATGAAACGGTTAACATTCTATTAAGGGCGTTCAAATCCTTTATAGAAAAAATACAGTACAATATGTACATTTGTATAAATAGTTCATTTTCAATTCTCATGCAATTTTCATATGCAAACATTTCACAATCATTTGCCTCAAATCAATTTAAAACAAATCAATATGCTTGTCTTTTAAATTTAGAACAAACATTTCAAATATTGAAACGAGAATAGGAGAAGATAGAACAAACCAAGCTATCTCTTTCTTTTTGCTTTGCCTTCAATCTTATGGTCTAGGTTGAGTTGATCATCCAGGTCATAGCAAATCACACACATCACATTTAGTGAACTAACGTGATCACATAGCTTCCCTTCCAAGGCGGCGAGTAAATTTTATTTTCACTTAGTTTCATTCCTATTTGAACCCCATTATTAATTTATTAGGGTCCCCAAACCATGGTGCACAAATCCCCAGTGCTTTCGAAACAAAATCCAAAAATTTTCCTCTATGAAACGAAGTGCCTACGCGATGTAGAAGCTCGATAAGTAGCGTAGCCAGAAACCTTTCTTGCCCTTCGGCCTCATCGCGGCGAAGGGGCTCGTGTTTGCTAGATTTTCTGGTTTTCCCTTTTTGCGATTTTTTTTTCTCCAAAATCCTCAAAAACTCAAAACAATTCTTGGGACACATTCCCAATAACATCTTAATACTTTCCTAAACCAACCATGAGCAAAACCCATGGATGGATTAGGGTTTTTCTAACCCAACATCATTAAAGAAATTCTAGGGTTTGTGTCTTACCTTGAAATATCTTGTCCTTTGAAGCCTTAGTCTTCTTCTTCAGATTTATCTTGCACCAAAGAGCAAGCCCCACACCAATCTCTTGATCTTCACACACAAAACCCTAGCTTTTCCTCTCTCAAGCTCTCCCACACGTTTTTGCTCAAATGAGCATTCTAAGACCAATATGGTCTAATATCACTCATTTCTCTTAAGGCTATGTTTGGCACATCATTAAATCCCATTTTCCATTTTTCTCACTTTTTGGTCTTCATTTCACTTCCATTTATTATTTAATTCACTTTTTTATTTAAGCTTATCATTTGACCCTTAAGAACTCATTTTACAAATTTCCAAATTTTCTCTTTTTCACTTGGGTTTATTTCCGAGTTCAATCAATTTCTAATTTTAGCATATAATATTTAATCATATGCTCACACATTCATTTCACTTTTCACAATTTAACAATTTAGCAATTTTCCCGGAAAAACCCAAGTTTGGCTCAATTTATACCCCGAATATATAATAAAATTATTATAAAAATTCTAGGGTATTTTTGGGGTGTTATAGCCCTTCCCAAATTAGTTTGGAACTTCTCATTTGCTGGAGTTGGCCATGTTTTCAAAGACTCTTCTCAAGACCGGGGTCTCGATCTTGGAATATATGCGGTTTTCCCGCCTATTGTATAGGTTTGTCAATCTTTCTTTGGTATATTATTTATAGGCACAAGCGCAACCATAAACTTGTTTGTCATATCTAGGTCTTTAGTAATGGCTTCAACATTAGCCTATTCAGAATTCCCATTCGAAGTGTGGGCATCCTATTTTCTTTGGGGATTATAGCCTCCGTCCCGTAAGTAAGGGTGAATGGTGACATCCCAGTTGGTTTTGTTAGTGGATTACGTAGGCTATAGAACTCACAGTGACTCCTGTACCCATTTTCTTTTGGCCGAATGCAGACGCTTTTTCAATGCTATTAGGAGAGTCTTGTTAGATGATTCCGCTTGACTGTTGCTTTGCGAGTACCGTAGGGTTGAATACAAGTTCTTGACTTTCATCTCGTTGCAAAAATTCATGTATACCCTACTATCAAACTATGGCCCATTGTTAATCACTATCGATTGTGGTATTCCGAACCAGCAAATGATGTTATTCGATACAAATTGGACGACATCTTTGTCTTTAATGGAGGCAAAGGCTTCAGCTTTGACCCATTTGCTAAAATAGTATGTTGCTACTAATAATAGCTTCTTCTGTGCTGGGGTAGTAGGTAGTGGTCCAACTATATCAATTCCCCACTGGGCGAAGGGCCAGGGACTCGTTATCGTTGTTAGGTTTTAAGCCGGCACCCTTGAAATAGGGGCTTGCCGTTGGCAGCGATCACTTCTGGCGTGGCGGCCGTCGCCCTCATGGTTGGCGGTGGCTATGCACAGTTATGGGCCACGTGCGCCGGATCTGCCCTTTACATGGTTCTCTTTACATATTCCTTCACGGAGTTCCGTCAATGCATACTGCCCCTACTAGGTGGTGAGCGTTTAAGATCTGAGAGCTGTTAGAATGTTTATACAAATTTGCTGGATTCACAAAGAAATCGAGCTGAACTTGAGCTTATGGGCTTCGACCCTATTATCCAGGAGTTCTCTCGAGCTCAGATAACGGACTATTGGGGTCATCCAAGAGGGATATGCTTCTTCTATCTCGTTTACCCAATTGGCGGCAATTGATGACTTCAGCTGTCATAGATAGGGAGGAGCACTATTTCTTTGGTTGGTAGGGATGTGGCCATTGCTGCTAAGGCATCTGCCTTTTCATTTGAATCCCTTGGGATATGCTTAAGCTTCCAAGCCACGAAGCTCTCCAATCAGAGCTTAACCAAACATACATACTTTCTCATGAGTTGGTCCTGCGTTTTGTATTCCCGGTTTACTTGTCTTACCACCAGTCGGGAGTCACTTTGTATGATGATCTTTTCAGAGGATAAGGAGATTGCGAGATCTATACCAGTTAGGATTGCTTCATACTCTGCCTCATTGTTGGACCCGGGGAAGTCTAACTGTATAGCTTGCTCTATCCTCTCCCCGGTTGGGGCTTGATTAGTGCCCAAAAAGTGCTATTTTGAACCCTATTTTTAATAGGTTTTGAGCGCTTTGTGTATTAGTGTTATAATTAGTAAATTGACATGTTTGGAGTCCACTGACCTCTTGATCATATTTTGTGGCTAATTTTGTAGTTTTTGTAAGCTTTAATGCCAAGTTTGTCGAGTCATTCCAAGCATGAAGAATTCTAGTCGAACTCAGCATTACAGATCAAAAATCAGAAGAAAAGAATATCAGAAAAAGGAAAAGAAAGCAAAAATAGCATGAATCAGATGAATAGTGCATGATGAATAGTAGTCATGAATAGTGATGAACAGGTGATGAACAATGCTTGAATATCAAAATTTCGCTCTGACTGGAAGAATTAAGCTACATAAGCGAATTTCGCTATGTAATGTGAAATTTCCTCTACGGCAATCCGTTCCCTGTTTTTTGTGTAACACCAAACGACCCGTTTCAATTGGTATTTCTACCCTCAACGTAATTATCTTAGTTGAGTTAGATTGGTATTTTCATTTGTTGTAAGGCTATATAAGCCATTTTACGAACAATTTGTAACCTACTTTAATTTGAAGCATTCTCTCAATTACAAGCCCTGTTTTTGCCCTCATTTCTCTCTTCTCTTTCCTCTTTCTCTCACTTTCTAGGCAACCAAACACACACCCTTTGAGGATGGCGACTCTGAGGATGTTTGACTAAACCTCTAAACCTTGAAGAAGAGGGTTGCTAAGAGCTTAGGAAGTAAGGTTTGCATTTTGTTCCCTTTGTTTTCCACCTTGACATGTTTTGACATTTTGGTTCCCAAATTTACAACTCTAGGTTTAAAGCTCTTTGATGTACTTTCTTTGGCCAATACTTGGTAAGCTTTTAGGGTTCAGTGTATTCTTAGCTTTAGATACATTGATGTCCATTAGTTCTTATTCACGAACCACTTGGGAGGTAGGTTAAGGGTTATATTTTTTTTTTTTTTTTTTTTTTTCCTTGTAGATGCATCCTCATTGATCAATGCTTGGTAATCTTTTAGGTTTCAGTGGATGTATTATTAGATCCTTGAGATTCATTAGTTGCCCTTTACAGATCATTGTAGGATGGTCGAGGTGATAGATTTCCTTTGTAGAAACCATAAATGCTAAATAAATGCTCTATCGAAGGAAAATTATTAGGGTTTTAGTTTTAAGCTAAATGAAAGATCCGGTTGAATTGACTATAGGTCATCCTCCCCAGCAGAGGGGAAATGAACCCGAGGACCTCTTTAACCCTATCAACCCAACCTAGCAACCCCTGACACTTGAGGATTTCTTTTACCTTTATTTTAGTTTATTTCTTTTTTTATTTTCAATTTCCACTGACATCAACTCCACACACTTTTTACACCGTCACAAAATCCAAAAAAATTCACCATTTTGAGCCTACTATAAATCATTTGATACGAAGAAAACCCATCATTGTGTTCGATCCTAGAGCCGCTATACTGCAGTAGTTACGCTACGACAATAGGAGTAATTTAGGTTACAAATTTTATTTATTTCGGATCACCCTACTATGGCACGAATCAAATGGCGCCGTTGCCGAGGATGGTGCCTAAGTGCAAGTGATGAGTTGTTGAACTTGTGATCCACATCACAAGTGTTGTTTTCTTGCTGTTTGTCTTGTGTTCGCAAGCCGGTTTATGCGGTGGGATAGGAACGCTCGGGCGATTGGAAGGCTCGTGATCCTAATTGAGCGAGTGTGAAGTTAGTATACGATGTCGGATGGAGCCTCCACGAGGGCGGCCACGATTAGCAGGGTGCAAAAGAAGCCCTAATGCCTATCGATCTATGAGGGATCACATACACCCACCCAGGGTGAGTGCACCTCGCCATAATTCCCTGCGAGGAAGTGCTGTGAGACCCTGCACAGATTGCCCCTGCTCCCAACCTTTCATGGTATGGAGAATGAAAATCCATACACTCACATCAGGGAGTTTGAGGAAGTATGCACAACTTTTAAAGAGGGTACAATTGACATGGAGCTGCTGAAGTTGAAGGCGCACATTGACCCTCAGACAAAGCGAAATTTGAGTGGTCAGCTAGGCGAACCATCGAGAGCTGGGGCGATTTCTGGGCGAAATTCTGAAGAAATTCTTCAATACCACACAAGACCAATAATTTGAAGAGACAAATCTACACGTTTGCAGCCCATGACAATGAAAGGTTCTATCAATCTGGGAGAGATACATGACATCGGTGCATACCCACCATGGATTTGTCACGTGGATCTTTGAGTGAATCATTTTTTTGATGGAATGTCCCCTGCCATGAAGCAACTATTAGAGACCATGTGTGGAGGGGACTTCCTAAGCAAAAATCCGGATGAGGCCATGGATTTCCTCAACTATGTAGCAGAGACCTCTAAGGCATCGGATGAGCCCAACCCCAGGGAAGCAGAAAGAATGAGGCCTGCATCCAGTTCAAGGGGAGGCATGTACTCACTCCCAGAAGACATGGAATTGAAGGCGAAGCTTTCTACCTTAGCTAGGAGGGTGGAAGAATTGGAAGGAAAAAGACTACATGAGGCCCAGCGTGGCCCGAAGTCCTCTACGAGCTGACATGCTTCATTTGTCAGTCAACTGAGCATGTGGGTGAGCAGTGTCCTACCATTCCAGCAGAAAGAGAGATGTTCCCTGATCAGGCCAATTTTGTTGGTCAAAGCAAACCACCACCCAATGCCCCATACAACAATACATATAATCCCAATTGGAGGAACCACCCTAATCTCTCTTGGAAGCCAAATTCCCCTGCTTATATGCCCCCTGGTGCCAACCCGGCAGTTTGGTTCCCCCATCTCTGACCCTGGCCACCACCCGACCTCATACTCTATTGAACAAGCTATTGTAAATTTGAGCAAGGTGGTAGGTGAGTTTGTGGAAGAGCAAAAGGGAGTCAATGTGCAATTGGCCCAAAGAATTGATACTGTGGAAAACACCCTGAACAAAAAGATAGATGGGCTCCAAAGTGATCTCAATCAAAAAATAGATAATCACTTGAGTATTCCATACTTGGGATTACCAATATCTTTTGGAGGTACGGGGAGAAGGAAGATTCCACCTGCCCAAACTCAACCCAATCCGAGGGGAGTCCATGAAGTAGGTTCTGCCAGCAACCCAAGAATGGATGAAGTAAAGGCCATCATCACTTTGAAGTGGCAAAGAGGTTGATCAACTAGGTGCCTAAACTACTAAAGAGACTAGAGAAGAAGAGGAAGTGGAGCTAGAGCACATATTCATTAAAGAAGATTCAATGAAGAGAAGTATGCCTCCTCCATTTCCCCAAGCACTAAGAGGCAAAAAGAAGGCATCTGAGCAAGCGGGCATCCTGGAAGTGCTAAGGCAGGTGAAGGTCAACATTCCCCTCATGACCTTAGTCAAACAAGTCCACTCTTATATGCAAAATTCTAAAGGACACATGCACAGTCAAGAAAGAGGTTGGGCATTGACAAGAAAGCCTTCAGACGAGCAAGTGAGCTCCATTATCCGGTCACAAAACATTAGTGAAATATAAGGATCGGGATCCCCACCATCTCATTCGACATTGGGGGACTGCGTAGATAAGGCCTTCTTTGGATTTGGGAGCCCGAGTGTGACCCTCGCACCATACTCAGTGTATAAGCAGTGTATAAGGGCATAGTTTAGGATGTTTTGGTGAAGGTGGACAAATTTTATTATCTGGTGGACTTCGTAGTTCTTGATACGGAGCCGGTGGCGAGGCACTAACCCCGAGTGCCCATCATATACAGGAGGCCATTTTTGGCCACATCTAATGCCATAATCAATTGTCGGAATGGAATCATGCAGCTTACCTTTGGCAATATGACTTTGGAGCTTAATATTTTCCACCTATGTAGCAAGCACAAATCAGGAGAGGAGCAGGAATAGGAGTCATATGAGGACTGCCTGATTAGCCCAAGTGCAAGAAAGCACAGTGCTCACACACTTCAGGAGGAATTGATGAAGAACAGTGAAGCAGTTGATGAAGAATTAAGCTGCGTCGATCCTCCTCGGCTCTGCCCAGTTCCCCGGCACCACGGATGATAAAATGCTCAACACGAGGCGAGCATGAAGCGACTGCAGCACACCTCACTGTAGGCGTGAAGGAGCTCCTCCTCCTTGACCCTCCATGAACCAGAAGGACTCTGAGTAGGAGTGGTTTCTACAGTGAATGAGAAGCCACTCCAATTTTTGTTAGAGTTTTATTTGCTTTACTTTGAGTTTAATTTGTAGTTTTACATAATTTTCCTAATTTTAGATTTGTTTTATGTGTAATTTTTCTCATTTTCAATTGCAAATTCTTATAATTTTTGGTATTTTGTTTTTCAGGTGCAACAGCTACCCAGTCTCCCCCACTTTTTGTTTTCATTTTATCTTATCTTATTTTATTTTATTTTATTTTGATTTCCTTAATTTTTCTTCTTAGGTTTTCTCTAATTTTTAAGTTAATCTTTGTTCTAGCTTGTTTTTCACTTTTCTGCAATTTTTCTTAATTTTTCTTGTATTAATTTTTGCAGTTTGAGTGAACTTTTGAAGTATGAATGAAGATCAGAGAAGCAAGAATGAAGAAATAGCAAGCAGGAAGCAAGAAGAATTAGCAAAATTTCGCTATGTGTAGCAATTTCACTACATAGCGAAATTTCGCTGCTCATTATGAAAATTTATTTGCATAGCGAACTATTTTAAGCTACAAGCTATAACGAGGATTTGATTTTTGAGGTGTACTATACTATTTTGTCTTTTATGATATATTATTATTATTGTTTTATATATATATATATATATATATATATATATATATATATATATATATATATATATATATATATATATATATATATATATATATATATATATATATAATTATTTTATTTTTATTTTATAAAAAAAAATTGTCTCTAAAATTAAATAAAAATAAAAATAAAAATTTTAAAAAAATTTAAAAATGTAATTATAGAAAAATTTCGTATGTGTAGCAATTTAAGCTACATAAGCGAATTTTCATGTGCTAAGCGGAATTTCCTTTCTTGTGAAAAATTTCGATCTCTCCCCTCTTTGCCTCTGATTTTGTTTTAAGCATAACTGCTTCATCTGAACTCCGTTTTAGGTGTTTTTGGTATCGTTGGAAAGCTTAGAGAGTGTAGAATCCAAATATAGATAGAAAGAACACTTTTGAAATTATTATAAAGGTGTAAGTTTCAAAATTCTCAAGCCCGGTCCCTTTTTTCTCTCTTTCTTCTCCTAACTTGTTTTATTTGAAGCCCAAACGGAGTGAATAAGGTGTTGATGGAAAACTTTGCAAAGTCTCATAACCAAAAATGGTCACATCTCATCAAGAGGTAACACTTCCTTCGCTATATAACTCAGAAATGAGCCCCATTGCGGACAATGAGACATTTGGTTGGGGCGGGAGGAGAGTTAGCGAAGGAAGTGGCTTTTGCATTTATATTTTTGTTACTATTTTCAGCAAGCCCATTTTGTGATGTTCAGTGGCTTGCTGGTTTTCCTTCGTGTTTGTTATACTATCACATTATTTTTTCAAAAGCGCACCCATTTTTTTTGTGTTTTGCCTAACATGGAAATTGAAATTTTGTCAATTCTTATTGATGTTAAGATTAGTTCCATGCACAGGTTGAGTGAATGATTAGTTGAATTCTTATTGATTTCAACCTTTTCTTCCACACTTTAGTAACCACACACTAAGCACAATATGTTTCAACAATAGGGTGAAAAGCGCCTACCTCTAAACATTGTAAAACCTACCCTAGTTTCGTTGACCACTTGTAATAGGTTAAGGACCCCCATGAATAGAAGGCCAATGTGTCTTCCAAAAGAAAAGAAAAATAAAAGAAAAAGAAAAGAGAAAGAAAAAGAAGGAAAATTGCAACGCTTTGCCTTGAAACCCGAGCACGGTCGAGGGGTTTATGGCGAAAGCCTTTAAAGCACAGTGCCTAAGCCAAGCTGGTTGGGAACCGCCGACTTAGTGTTCATTTGCGACGGGTGGATGAGGCGGAGTTTAGCGATTGTAGGTTGGAGGCTCGAAATCATTCGAAGTCTGGGGTGAAACCTAGAGATTTGTGGTCGAAAGATCCTCATGACTTGATGCCTAAACCTTCACTTTGGTTGGGAGTCGTCGGGTTAATCCCGTTACGGACTTTGGTGAAGTCGAACCTCGGCGGCCACTCTGCTTGTAAAAGAGTTGTGGAATAAAAGTGAGTCTTTGATCTGTTAGGTTGGTTAGTGTCCTAGGTGGCGCGGTAGCTTGGTTGGGAGAGTGCGGTTTAGCGAGTTTATTGTTGAAGCGATCAAACAAACATACTTAGATTTTGGTGGAAGTTTACGGTTGATTCAGAGATGGAGCTCTTTTATTACTCAATTTTGTATGGCATTCATTCTCTCAAGATAATTATTGGGCAAGGTTTTGATGATTCTTACTTAGGGTTAGGCATTACTTCTTCCTGACAACACTATTTGCAACCTTGTAACATAATTTTGTTATAGTTTATATGTTTTTCTTGCATTGCTAGGGACTAGTAATGTGCGGTTGAAGTGTGTTAGTGCCAAAGTGCTATTTTGAACCCTATTTTTAATAGGTTTTGGCGCTTTGTGTACTAATTGTTATAATTAACCCAGATTGACATGTTCGGTCCCTCTTATACCTACGATCATGTTGTAGCTAATTTTATAGTTTTGCAAGCTTTTAATGCCAAGTTTGTCAGTCATTCCAAGCTTGAAAGTGCAATTAGAACTCAGCATTATAGATCAAAAATCAAAAGAAAAGAATATTAGAAAAAGGAAAAGAAAGCAAAAATAGCATGAATCAGATGAATAGTGCAAGATGAATGGTAGCCATGAATAGTGATGAACATGAGATGAACAATGCCTGAATATCAAAATTTTGCTACAAGCTGGAAAATTCGCTACATAGCAAATTTTCGCTACAATAGCGAAATTTCGCTATGTATGAGAATTTCCTCTACTTGACAAAATCCATGTTCCCTGTTTTGTGTACAAGCGACCCTAGTTTTTGTTAATTTCATTTTCACCTCCTTTGTAATTATACTAGTTAGGTTAGATTGGTATTTTCACTGTTTGTAAGGCTATAAGCCATTTTCGAATTTAACCTAACTTTAATTTGAAGCATGCTCGATTACGGGCTGTTTTTTGCCTCATTTTCTCTCTTATAACCTCTTTCTCTCACTTTCTAGGTAACGAAACACACCCTTTGGATGACAACTCAAAGGATGTTTGGCTAAAACCTCTAAACCTTGAAGAAGAGGGTTGCTAGGCTTGGGAGTAAGGTTGCATTTGTTCCCCTTTGTTTTCACGCGACGGGTTTTGACATTTTGGTTCCCAAATTTACAACTCTTGGTTTAAATCTCTTTGATCTACTTTCTTTGGCCAATACTTGGCAAGCTTTTAGGGTTTAGTGTATTCTTAGCTTTAGATATACTGATATCCATTAGTTGCTATTTACGAGCCACTTGAGGTAGGTTAAGGGGTTATATTTTCCTTGTAGATGCATCCTCATTGATCAATACTTGGTAATCTTTTAGGGTTCAGTGGATGCTTATTATTAGATCCATTGAGATTCATTAGTTGCCCTTTACGAATCATTGTAGGATGGGTCAAGGTGATAGATTTTCTCTGTAGGAACCATAAATGCTAAATAAATGCTTTCTATCAAAAGGAAAATTATTAGGGTTTAGTTTTAAAGCTAAATGAAGATCCGGTTCGGGAATTGACTATAGAACATTCTCCCCGTAGAGAAATGGGCAGGGACCTGCTGTAATACATCAACCCAACTAATGACTCTTTAAGGATTTCTTTTTACACTTTATTTTAGTTTATTTCGTTTTATTTTTAATTTCCACAACATCAACTCCACACACTTTTTACACCAAATCCTAAAATCCAAAACAAATTCACCATTTTGAGCCTACTGTAAATCATTTGGTGAAAAAACCCATCCTTGTGTTAGATCCTAGAGCCACTATCTTGTGATAGTTGCGCTACGACGGTAGAGGTAGTGGGTTACAAATTTTGTTGATTTCGGATCACCCTCTTTGATGGCTGAATCGGGGCTTTAAGTTTCAAGCCTACAGAGCTCTGATTTTCGAAGCGAAATACACATGAAGAAGGATCCACGGTCGGCGTTACTGGGTGCACGTCTGTTGGGATTTCTTCTAAAAGTCTGCCTTCCATGTCCCTTTATTGCCAAGTGGGGCTTTTATTAGATACCAAATTCGCTTAGCTCAATAGCCGACCAGGCCATCCTTCCCGACAAGTCAGGTTTATGAATGGTACTTCACAAGGGAAGATTGGTCAATACGACGATAGGGTGTGCTTGGAAGTAAGGGAGGAGTTTTTTAGCCACCACACAGAGAGACAACGCCCCTTAATCGAGACAGGTATATCGAGTTTCTGCCTCATATAGGGATTTTCTTATGAAGAACACTGGTCATTGTTTCCGGTTTTCATCTTCTTTGAATAAGTGCTCACTAAGACATGCAGAGTACTAGGTAAGATAGAGCATATCACACACCTCAAGGCTAGCCATGGTGGTGGTTCGATGAGATCTTTGTGATTACCATGAAAGCTTGGGCATTATTTATTCTATTGGTCGGTTGACTCTTTTTAGAGTGGTGGCTTGACTTTAATCGGTCACGTAAAAACAAGATATGAACCGATCAGAGTCGCGATTGTGATTAGTTCTTTGTTGTTTTGGAGGTAGGTGTCTGAGATTCTATAATAGCTTTAAGCTAAATATGATTGGCCTCTATCTCTCTACGATACAATAAAGCTGAAACACCCGAGCTGATTCAGAATGCACATTTAGGGATTGGGTTTCATGTAAAATGCGTGCTGCGACCTTTCAGGTTTCTTGCAGGTGTTTCATGTGATCAAGGCATTCTTTGGATTTGAAAAGCATAGTGTCAATGTAGACTTCCATGGTCTTGCCCATCAGTGGTCAAAATATCTTGGTCACTAGTCTCCGATAGGTTGCTCCAGCATTCTTCAAGCCAAAAGGCATTACATTGTAGCAGTATAGCCCGTGCGGTGTAATGAAGGTCGTTTTCTCTATATCAGTCGAATGCATTGGAATCTGGTGGTACCTAGAGAAGGCGTCCAAAGATGATAGCATCCCATGCCCGATTGAGGCATTAACAATCTGATTTATACGTAGCAGGAGGAAGCTATCTTTTGGGCATGCTTCTTTGGGGTCCATGTAGTTTACCGTACCCTCCTTATCGCCCATTCTTTGGAGCCACCGCCCGTGCTTGACCATTCGAGGTGCTTTACCTCTTACGCTTTCGAGGAGAGATTGTCCTCTATCTGAATAGTATGATGGCGATCCGAGTGGAAACACCTCATTTTCTGTCTCACAAGCTTAGATGTGGGGATGATATTTAGTTTGTGAGAGACTAGCATCGGGTTGATTTCGGTCATATCAGAGTGACTTTAGGCGAACACGTCTATGTTTCCTAACAACACGCGTTATAGCTACTCTTTTTCTTCGCTGGATAGTAGAGAACTAATGTATGTGAACTTCTCCGGCCAGTCCAACATTACTGACTCCAGGGGATCCATGGCTAATGGGTCCTTCTCTTCCGTCTTGACCTGGGCGGCGAACTGTGGTTGCTATGCGGGGGTGTGAATTTCAAAGGGAGGACTTCCCGAGCTCTTCTCCTCTTTCTGTTCCCGTATGCATAGCGGCTAGCTAACTACTTAGAAGGTCAACCTGCCCCACATTGGTCAAATAACACCATCATTGATATCAAAGGGTGGCCTTCATCGAGTCACGGCTCAGTCCGACCCACCATGGCATTGTAAGGCCCCAAGTCTTCGATGACTGAGAACAAAACCTGCTAGGTGACTAGTCCTGCTTGTACAGGGAGTGTGATGTCCCCTAGTGTCGTTGTTGTTGAGCCGTTGAAACCAGAGAGGATTCGCCCGACTGAATTCAGCATTCCTGAGGAAAGCTTCATCTGATTAAAGGCTAGCTACAATAAGTCTGTCGCGTTGTCAGGATCTACCAGCACCTTATGCAGATCAAAACCGCTAATACATAAGGTGAGTACCAGTGCATCATAATGGGGCACAATGACTCTATTCAAGTTTACCAAAGGAAAGGATATGGGGCCATCTATTAGCTAGGTTTCTTCATGGTTGCCTCCCTTGTGGATAGCATTTACTCGGGCCTTGACTATGGCCACTCTCAAGAGCATCTTCTATTGGCGCTTTGATTGATACTGGTCATTAGAGGAGCCTCCCAGTATATAGTTTATGGTCGGTCTGGTCGGCGGGGTGGTCACAGCGTAGTCGGTCTAACGGTGGGCTTAGATTTTGCCCCTTGGTCAACTTCCTTGACATACCTTCTGAGGTGCCCTGTTTCGATTAGCCTTTCCACTAGGAACTTTAAGCTTCGACACCTGTTGGTCTCTTGCCCGTGATCTCTATGATAATCGCACCGTACATATGGGTTTCTCTGAGAGGGATCCGTCTATATCAGTGCAGGGCACTTGAAATCTGGAAAGTCGCGAATGAGAGGCAGTTGCCTCTTATATGAGATATTCATTGGGGTGAACTGCGAGGGCTCCCTCTTTTTCTGTGACTGATCACAAGATCGTTTTTGGTTTCTGCTCTGGCCTTCCTTGGACTCAGATGACTTCTTTCCCTCCATCTTGTTGCTCTCAACCAGCTTGCTTGTGATCATAACAGTTTGTGTTGCTGTGCGGAAATTGTCTTCCAACGTTGAGTACCTATCTGCCCGCCTGTATAATTCTTCCATTATCGTCGACGGTTCTAAAGACAGTGAGTGGAAGAAAGGAGTGGATGGCTCGAAGCTTCTCCTGAAGTTCTGAAGGACTGCATCCAGGCTATAAGCCTCAACCTGTTGGACGGCTTGCCCGAACCTCCTTATGAAGTATGAATTCCTCTTCCTGCTTTAGAATAGTCTGCAAAGAGCTAATGTTCCTCTTTTGTTGTACCCGTACAAAGATACTAAGAGATGAATGTAGCCCAAAGCTCATTGAAGGAGTTTATTGAATTACAAGGGAGCTTGTGGAACCAGGCTAGCGTAGGCCCTCGTAGACTAGCTGGAAGTACTTTGCACAATAGAAGGTCGTTGCCGGCGTTCAGCATCGTTGCCTGATTGTAGTGGAGCATGTGATCATAAGGGTCATTAGAGCCATCAAAAGAAGGCATGACAAACCCGCAGGGCGGCTCATAATTAAAAATGTGTTGCCTTAGGGGCGAAGAGAGCATGTCATCGAGCCCCCGAATCAAGGCTGCAGGCTGCGTATAAAATGTCGGCCCTGCACCGAAGGTGAGATGCATAGGCTGCATCGAGGGCATCGTGTCGTCAGGTAACACCAATGCATTTCAAAGGGGCAGAGCGGTTGGTTACGCCTCCTGTCGGCTATTCCTAATGCCATTGGGGAGCACCAGCGGCAGCATCATTGAGGCGGGACGGTCACGAGTGCTTGATGTGATTTGGCCCTTGTCTTGCCCTTACTTTATTCCTTCTGACGGGGACTCGTGGATAGGGACCTCCCGGAGGACAATTCATCATCTGTTGGGGAATCGTTGTTGGAAACAATGGACTCTTTTCCTTTATTGCGGGCTATTGGATATTCATCACTATCGCCATCTCGTACATCCTTTCCAAGGTCGCGACTTTTCTCTACTTGGGCCCACAATTGATCATTCTCACATTGCAAACGTTTAGCGTGAGCTTATAACTCCAGCATCTGTCTCGCTTACTCCTCCTGCTTCCTCTCCATCTCTTGACGCCAATGGAGGAATGGAGTCTTGGGCGTTTGATGCATCAGTTGTTGGCTTATTCACGTGCTGGGTGAATCGGATCTGAAGGTCGAAGAGTTATAGGTAACGAGAGTACGCTAGAATCAGTGACAGCTCTTGCATTGTCGACTAGACTTTTATTAAGCTACAGACGGCACCAATTGTTGGGACTTTGAAAGTCAAATCCCCAAAGCGTCAAGTTGTAAGGGCCTTGATCATCAGATTCTTAGCATCAACAGTATGATGAACACACCCAAAGGACGGTCGGTATGGTGGGTTGGCGCCTCTCAGATAAATTAAGTCGACCAAAAAAAGTATGAAGAGGGAAAAGAGAATAAGTGTAGTTCGAATTGCTTACCTTCCCCTTGTGGGAGATCTCCCTGATTTTTAAAGTCAATTGTTTGTCGAATCTCCCTCCTATCTCGAGAAGGAATCTCTTATTTTTAGGGATAAATCTGTTTTTACTTATCAATGACTAATTTTTCCTAATCAAAGATAATTTTTCCTTTATCCAAGATTATCTCCAAAGTAAGGAATTAATTTGGAAAACTCGCTAATAATATTGCTTTTGCGGATTTTCCACTTCTAAGCGCTTATTCGTAACAAACTTCCCATATGAGGTAGAATTCTCATATGGGGTAAAATGGCCGGCTGAAAGACTTGAAATCCCAGACAGACAGCCTCAAGCAAACCTTGGAAGAGTTTGACCTTACTTTCTCAGGCGGTCTCTTTAGACTCTCCGTCTGAGAAGTGTTCGCCTTGGTGAGGCGAATGGAATCGGGTCATTTCATAATATAGACCAAACGGGCCCCGGGCCCATAGAGTAGCTGATCTTAAAGATCATGGTACTCATAAGTATGAGTTATCTCCTTCTATCATCCCGACAACACTTCCTCCTATCAATACGCGACTGGCTACAGTTTATGGCGTTCACAAATTCTTTCTGCAGTTCGTGCTCATGACCTAGAGAGTTTTCTGCTTGGAAATCGATCAAAACCAGCGGCTATGATTCCAGATCCACATGATTCAGATCAGGAGATTCCAAATCCAGAATACAGCTGGCATCGATTGGAACAGTTTCTTATGAGCTGGTTGTTTTCATGTCTGTCTGAAGCAATGCTTGGACACGTCATCAGTTGTAACTCATTTGCAGAGGTATGGCATATCTTAAAACAACTTTTTGCAACAAAATCAAAGGCACGATAACTCCAGCTTCGATTTCTCCTACAATCAACTAAGAAGAATTTTCTGATTTTCGAAGATTATATCCTCAAGATGAAGTCTATAGCACATTCTGATGATAAGTTTATTCTCTACATACTTGGAGGTCTTGGCCCTGAGTATGAATATGTTGTAGTTCACCTCACTGCTCACGATTCGGTCACAATTCCTGAATTGCAGTATATGCTTCAGTTGCATGAAATGCGTCTTGAGAATTTTAATTCTACTGCTTTGATTGATGTATCTAATGCATCTGCTCATGTTGCTCAAAAGAAAATGGGAGCAGAGCCTTTCTTGTCAATTTCCTACTCATCGATCTCTCATTCTCAAATCTGTGCTTGTTCCCTCATAAATTGAACCTCATTAGTATTTCCAAATTCACTTCTGACAATGATGTCATAGTAGGTTCAATTCTTCTTCTTGTTGTGTGAGGACAAACTCTCGAAGACCACACTCCTCACAGGCACACTTCGTGATGGCCTTTACCACGTCCAATGGAACACTTGATCTGTCTCCATTGCTTCTCTGTTCTTTCGAATCAAAAGGACAGAGTCTGTTTTTCGCTGTTTCTTCTCATCATTTTCAAAATGCATCACTGCTATATATATACAAGAAATTAAGGTGAATTATGGTTTCCAGAGTTTCAAAATGTTGTTGTTCTTGAGTTTTGGACATATTTAAATTTTTTTTAATTTATTAAAATAGTTTGAAAATAAAAATAATATCAAAACTAGTTTAAAAATGAAAGATTATGCTCAGCGAATCCGTTAACAGTAATGTCGCAGTTAGTAACTGCAGCATTAACTTAAAAAAATTTCAAAACATTTGTAATGCTGCAGTCAATGACTGTGGTATTATTATTTATGTACTAATTTATATATTATTTTTATTTCCAAACTATTTTAATAATTTAAAGAAAAAAAAACTAAATACGTGGAAAGCTCGATGTGCACTTCACAACACGTGAGAACATTCACCGCTTTTCCATATAAATTCAAAGGAATGATCATTTGAATAGGTTGTGAGAATGGAATCATGTGAAAGACAGTTGGATTGGACTCACGAGTTTTGGAGTTTGGATTAATTGGATGCCAACATATTATTTTAAAGTATTTATTACTGAAAAATAAATAGAAATACAGTTTGTTGGATGGCTAAAAACTGTTAATTTGTTTATGTTAAATGATGAACTCTCAAACATAGAATTTGGAATTAATATGATGAATACTCGTGTCTTTCTTATTTCTTTTACCGCGTGCAGTCAAATTATAAGAGATAGCTTAAACTCCAAGACCTCTTCTTATTAAGTATTATCTAGTATTGATGATCATTCTCACAAAGCTATTTTGTAGGATTTTGATTTAATATAAATATCATGTCTTTAACGAGTTTACTATGCTAACACAATTTAGTTGTTTGCTATAGCCTAGAGGAGATGAATAAGCGGTAGTACTGAAAATTACTATTCTGGATGAACAGACCAAGAATTGAGGGTTCACAAATAGTATATTTTGACTGATCTTACGGAGTTTTGAACTATTTCGTAGTAATAAAATTTTGCTGACAAGTCTAAGGTTATGTTTGGTTCTTGTTTTTAAAATTATTATTGAAAACATTGAAAACATCATTTTGATATTCTTTTAAAACTGTTCTTATTCTCTAAATTTCATATTTTATGTGTTCTCCATATTTTAAAAAAAAAATGGGAATAAAAAATATTCTCTGTGTTTTCCTTCTTTTTGTTTTTCAAAACTTCAACACTCTTCAAAAACGGTAAAGTCAGCTCTTCTTATGAGAAATGAAGAAAAGACTTTTGGCAATCCTTAAACTAGATGTACTATCGGAATTGGGATGATCACTAATAACTACACAGTCAACATGTTTGAATAGTTGTGGTTGATTAATTACAAGATAAATCTCACCGTTCCCCTCCATTCTGCCGGCATAATCTGTTTTTCAGTCAAAATATATGTAGTTTTAACTTTAATTTTATTGTCATGTGAAGTTGAGACTGAGCAAGGCACATGCATATAATTCGAAGGATTTACAGTTTTTCTTGTGTATCCAACAATGATCATCATCGGATACGAGCTGCAAATTTTTAGCAGATTAAATTGTGCTTTCTAACATGTTTGAGCAATAGAGGAATCTGGTAAATACAATAGACATGGCAGGAATTCAGAAAAAATCAAGAACTCCATTTACAGATCTGTGTCTTTCATGAATCATTCCAATCAAAACTGCTAATAATTTTCGGAATTTTGCAACTGCTTTGCATGGATAATAGACCTACCTTGGGAAAGTGAAAGTGATCTTGAAACCAACTCGGTTGCAAGTTCTCTAGGAGACTTTGACACAGCCAGTACTGTTGTAAGCAGAACATATGCTAAGTCTGCAAATTATAAAGGGAAATTAGGTCATGTCCTTGCACTGTCCGTAACATCCTTGACAAAAGCAGGTGATCTCCTTATGACCAACAATTTCTTTAAAGACATGCTATGTTTGGTTCCGGGAAAATGTTAGGGAAATACAATTGAAATGAAAAATCAATTGAAATGAAAAATGGAAGGAAATTTAAGAAAAAGGTAAGGAAAGGAATATAAAATTTTTCTGTTGCCTGGTTATCCATGAAAAATTTAAAGCAGAGTACACAACAACTTTCCTTTCCTTTTTGCTCTTATTTTCCTAACTAGTTTTTAAGGAAAGTAGTTGGGAAAAGACAATCATATTTTCCTTAGCTTTTTCTTTTAATTTTTTTTCCTTCATATTTTCCATGGCATTCAAACTTAAGGAAAATGATTTTCCTTGGTATTTTTTCCTTTCCCTAATACTTTCCTACAACCAAAAGTAATCATAAGCTTCAAAAAATAATAATAATAATAAAGATAAAACTAATTTTCCCAATCTTAGGTGAATATACGTCAAGTAATGCATATGTTGAGAATGATGCAAGAGGTGGAGACAGGTGACAAACCCTATTGAAGGCACGAGAGAAGGACATTTTGGGAGTCTCAGAGAATTCAGGAGACTGGTTGCTACTTGTGAATCATTCCATTCAGTGATAACGCCTGAGCCCTGTATGCAAGTTTGAAATGTAGCCTTCCTTGCATGAACGACAACCTGGCCATAGGAAAGATTATAATTTGCTTTCAAGGAAGTAATAAGTGACTTGTATTCAGTGTAGATGGTTAAATATTCAGTGTAGACCATAGATTTGAGCAATTAAATTATGAATAGGCAGATGGTTAAATATTCAGTGTGTTATACTTACCCCAACCCCCAAAGCAAAGAAAACAAGATGCACCACATATAAAGAAAAACACAAAGAAACTATAAACAGAGGTATAAATTTAATTTGTACCTGAAGTAGTGGTGTTGATTTTGGATTGTGACGGATTAAAGAGAATATAACAAACATACTGAGAGAATGATAAGCCATGAGCTATGTCAAGATCTGGTTTGTAGTTGAAAATTTCAAGCAAAAAGAAAGTCAAAGTTAGAAAGTTATGGTGGTACCTGAGAAAAATTGCAAGTTAGAACAAAGCCGTCAAGAGAAGAATTAATGGTGGGAGCGAGTGATACCTGTTATTGTTGAAGATGGATTTTTAATCTATGAACACACAGGGGATGTGGGCTATCTTTGGCCAATCTTCTCCTTCCTCCTTTGTGTACCTTGCTTTTAGAAGAGGACAACTCCTGATAGATACCGTTGTAAGTGTGTCAGGCAAAAGTCCTTCCCTCGGCAAAATTGACCGGAGCTTTGGGCAGCCTCTAATTCTTAGGGTTGCGAGAGAGGTGAGGGTTTGGAGAGACAGGGAGTCTAGGGATTCTAGATTTTGGAAATTTGAAATTTCAAGGATGGTGAGAGTTGGCGGAAGAAGACACAAATGGTGGTGGTCATCTGAAAAGGAATATGCATTTGGAAATATACCTCGAATGGAGAGAGATTCGAGAGGGAGTTTATTTCGCCCCACATTGGGATAGGGGGATCTTGACATTCACAGAGTCATAGATCGCAAGTGAAGTAAGACGAGTGAGATTTTGAAATTGATTAGGGAGAAACTCCAGATTCTCACAAGCTATAATAACTAAGTCTGTGAGGTTGTAGAGGCAATCCGGAAGGGTTTTGAGATAAGGATTGTGCGTAATGAATAAAGATTCGAGTGAATTATCAGTAGAATCAAACATCTCGCCTGAAATTGTCTCAAGTTGTGGAAAAGCAGCAACCGTAAGCTTCTTAAGGGTAGAGGGGAACTTGCCTTCTGGGAAGGATGTAAGAGATGAACATCGCTCGAGTTTCAGGATTTGAAGAGCAGGAGGATTGAAATTGATGGAATGGTGGTACATTATTCCTTGTGGCAGAGACTCCAGGTTTTCACAGGCAAATATGTTGAGCTCCTTGAGAGTGGTCGGTAACCTTCCGTTGGGAAAACTAGTGAGAGAGGAACACTGCACTATGTCCAGATGTTCAAGGGAACACATGCTCGTCCTCGTGGTGGTGTTGTTGGCATTAATGGAATCAGAAGAGCACATCATCATCATCATCCCATCTGGAAGAGACTTCAGCTTTTCACACCTCACTATGACAAGTTTCTTAAGGGTGGTGGGTAATTGCCCTTTTGGAAAGCAAGTGAGAGATGCACAATTCTCTATGCTCAAGTATTCAAGTGAGAGAGCACACATGCTGTTGCTCCCCGTTATCATCATCTCATCAGGTAGACGCTTCAAACCTTCACATCTTTGGATATTGAGATTTCTCAGCTTTGGTGGGAAGCTAACCTTTGGAAATGACGCCAGCTTTCGACAGTCCTTGATAAGCAACTTTTGGAGGCATGTTAGAGTCTGCCATTCATTCGGAAGCCTCTCTAGTTTATCACAATTGACCACTTCCAAAGACTGAAGGTTGCATCCCAATGATACAAGTTGACGATCATCTCTAATTGTAGGACAATGAAGGTTTTCTGAGCCAAATCCATCTTCCCACAATCTTGTGATTTCTCGGCATCTTGAAATTCTTAAATCCCGAAGCCCTCGCACAAATCCTCTTTGCACCTTGATAAGCCCTGAAATCCCAGAAATTCTCAACCTCGTGAGTGAAGGGAGGTCAGTTCCACTTCTCAAGACCGCCTCATTACATTCATCCACTTCTAGTTCATTAAGAGATGGAAGTTCCAAAAGTGGAGACTCAAATCTTCGACAATAGCTAATGGAGAGCTTCGTTAAAGAAGGCAGGTAAGTGGGCAATTCCCTGATCAATTGACTGCACCTGAGAATTGTAAGTTGATGGAGGCGAGGGAATGACGACGACTGGATTGAGGAAGACCATTCCTTCCAATTTTTCATACTCCCAAAGCTTAAAGACTCCAACGATCCAAAATAGATACTTGAAGAAGAAGAATTGCTTCCATAAAATTCTGCACCCACTTCTTTCACTCCATCCATTCCTCGAATAGATAAGTGTTTGAGTGAGGGCAACATTCCCAAGCAAGGTAAAGATGTACACTTTCTACAGTTCACGAGACTTAGCTTCACCATTTTATACAACTCCGCATCCTTTATCCAGCGCGGGAATATTGGACCGCCATATGATTCAATGCGAAGTTCTTTCAAATTCAAGTGAGGTTGTAAAGAGGCAAGGACATTCACTTGATTGCTCTCATTCTCTGAATCGTCAACCATCGATTCCCTTGACTCGGATTTCCACCTTATTACCAAGCTTTCCAGGTTATGCTTTGATTTTAGATACCCGTCCCTTGCATCTTGAATATTTGCAATATTTTCCAATCCTGAAATGCACAGTTTACCTCGTAAATGTGGCATATCTGTCAACTCTTTGATACTCAAAGTGTTGTTTGATCCACCCACAATGAGATTAGACAATATCTGCAAATCTTTTAATTTGCTAATTTGTAAAGGCATTTCTTTTAATTGATTTCCACCACTCACATCAAGATATCGGAGGTTAATGAGGGATCGATGCTAATTGGCAACGCCGTAAGCAATTGACAATGTGCTAATTTCAACGTTTGAAGGTTATAGAGATTACCTATTGAATTAGGTAAACATTTGATATAAGTATTGGACAAATTAAGGTACCTCAAATATTTCAATTCCCCGAATGAATCTGGTATCTCACTTATCTCATAATTACTCAAGGAGAGAACCCTAAGGTGCCTCAATCTTGGTATCAATTCTAGGACCACCTTATTATTTATGTATGAAGGAAAATGCTTACTTTCATCAATCGGTAAAACTATGAATGTGCGCAAGTGCTCCCTGTTGCAAAACCTTTCAAACTTGTTGAAAGTGTCATAATCATGACGAATTATTGATGAATGACGAACACTTTCAAAAATGGGGTATTGCAAGTCATTCTTCAACTTATCATCCAAATGCAAGCATGTATGAGTAGTAAAAGAGTTAGCAAGATCGTTAATTAGATCATGCATCACAAATCGTGATCTATTGCTACTTGATGATTGGAAAAATGAGTATGACAATAATTCACAAAAATATTTGTCCTTGTGTCTTCATTTTCTCTACATCATCCTTTCCAAGGAGTTTGATCAATCGACCCCTCCATATTCACAAGAGAATTAGCTCTTCCTTCTTGAACTCATAATCTTTGGGGAATATTGCACAATAAGTGAAACACCTCTTTAAATGCGAAGGAAGATGACTATAACTTAATCTCAACACTGGAAGAATTCTACACTCATCGCTTGATAAATCCCATATTTTGCTGTGTAATACTTTTTCCCATTCTCGTTGTCTTTCTTCAATGCGTAGAAGGCCTCCAAGCACTTTGGCCGCTAATGGCAAGCCTCCACACTTCTTTATAATTTCCCTACCGATCGATGCCATATTTGAATGCTCATTAACGTCTCTGTTCTCAAATGCATGTTTTTGAAAGACAGACCAACAATCATCCTCAGACAAATGTTTAAGCTCATAAAAGCTCTTATCTCCTCCCATCATAGTTGCAACATTCATATTGCGGGTGGTGACAAGAATTTTGCTTCCTGGTGCCCCTTCCAAGAGAGGAGAACGTAGGCTATCCCACTGATCGTATTTCTAATTCCAGAGATCATCCAAAACTAACATAAATCTTTTCCCCTTCAATTGGGTCCTCAGTTCTTGTTGAACTTGATAAAACACTTGCAAATCCTTTTTGCCCGGAGCAATGTACGATAAAACTGCCCTTGTTATGGTCTCCACATCAAATTGATCAGAGACACAAACCCAAGCTTTCAGAGAGAAATGTTTGGATGTGTCATCATCATGTTTGAGGCCCAGCCAGGAGTGGTTTCTGTCCCTCCCATGGCTACGGTGGACTACAGACAGATTATTACTACCACCAATAATATTGGATAGTCCCCGTTGTTCATCATCATCGGTAATAAGCATAGCTAGTATGTTCTTTTTATCTTCATCCCTACCACACACCACAGATTCATGTGCCAAAGGCGGAGGAATTGAGCTTTGACTAGCTGCTTTTGTGCCTTCAATCCCCAATTTCAGCTTTTCCAAGCCGAGATCAACCTTCTGGCCGGAAATTTCTTCTAAACGACGAGTGATATCCTTTATCTTTTGCCCCATCTTAGCATTACGCTTAACCTGGATGGGAGAGAAATTAGTAGTGCAACAAGTAGGGATGAACCTGCGTACCTTGCTTGTGCTGGCTGCGTCCGACACCAAATTTCTTCTCTTAACGTCATAGTTGAACTCATCCAGCACGTCCTCCACATCATAAGCCAAGTTCCGGAGATCTGCGAGCCAGGCTCTCACGGACTGCTTGGTGATCTGCTTGTCCTCAGCGTCATCGAGCACTTCATGAATCTCAATCAGATTTTTCTCCCATTTCTTGAGCTCATTGTGGACTTGCTCCTGACGTGCAAACTTCCATAAATCAGAGGAGGCGAGTTTTCTAAACAAGAGTTCAAGGGAAATAGAAAGAACAACCTCTCCAACAACTTCCATGGTGATCAGTTTGCAAAAGCTGAGAGAAAAGAGCCACAAAGCAAAGTAGTACTGCGTAAACAAGTCAATGAAGCAAGCAGAAACAGCAGCCCACACTTAATGTGTCATAGACTTCGGTGTTTCCTATGTTCGCGTTCCTGCTTTTCTATATAAATTGGAGTCTATGGATGATCATTGAACAGGTTTGAGAATGGAACCAGGTGAATGACAGTTAGTTGGAGAATGACAAGTTTGGAGTTTTCAGATTGATTAAGATGCCAACACATTATTTTAAAGTATGCCTGCAACATCTGCGAAAATAAATATAAAAATACAGATTTGATGAGTCATTTTTTGTATCGAAAATTACTATTCCTGGATGAACAGTGAAAGGGTTCCAAAATAGTACAAGTCTTAGAGAGGAGTTTTCAACTATTTTTAGAAACATCATAACCAATTTTCTCAATTTATCATTGGTGAAAGTGTAATTTACTTATATGCAATGCAAAATCTTAAAAATATATATATTTTTTATTTTTCTGTAGTATAAATCTAGATAAGAAAATTGTGTACAAAAACAGTATGTTACAATTAAATAGTTTGATGCAACACCACAATCATTTCAATCCCAAGAAAATATAAAAATTTTGCACCATTTGTCACTCACCTAAAAATTTGTTTGTTAGATATAAGATTGATATTATTTGAGTTCTGACAATTGTTTGCAACCAAAGTAATGACTCGTAAAAAATAAATTAAAATGAAACAAGTTATAATTTTTTTTAGTAGCGTGTTCCACAAACACAAAGTTGCATATATTGATCAAGGAATATTAAATCCATGAAAAAAATGAGTTTTGTTATAAAAGTTTGTTAAAGTATGAGAACTTGTGAACGATCATTCGATTTTTTATATAGATTTTAAATATCATTGTAAATATTTTCCAACAATCTTTAATAAAAGGTAGGTCTACTAATAGATTGACTAAGTACTGTAATCAGTTTTTGTCTCAATTTCCTCTTCTTTTATTTCACTACATTTTATGCAAACCAACATTTGAAGATTTATACTTAGTATAATAAGGATTTATTATCTACACCAAATGTTTTTCAATCAAGTTTCATAAAAAAAAAAAAAGAAATACTCTTACTGCTATATAAATTTCATGATGAGGTACCTCATGGAATATTTCATTTTATTTTTATGATAGTCAAGGTTGTCATTTTCTAATACTTCAACATTCTTATTTTAGAGCATCTATGATTTTTATTGTAAGGTGATATATTTCTGACAATGATTATTAAATTAACAATTTTGTTTCTTAATAAAAACATCACATTAAATTTTGATTTAAAATAAATGAAGTATAAAACGGAAGCAACTAGTTTGAAATAATTATTGTAAACACATATCCCCAAAAATCTCTATCCGCCCAATCCCTTCTCTTCCATAAGAGATCCTCCAAAAAAATTATTAGTGTTGCACCAAGAAACTTTTCGTGTTAGCTCCGATAAAATTTGGGTGGCCTAACTCTAATACTATAAAAGAAAGAAGACTTAAACCATGTGGGCCTTTTTTTTTCTTTCTTCTCTGTATTTGGAGTTTTTGTCATCCTTACATCAAGCTGGATAATGTCGATTTTTGGATTCGTCTATCTTCCCGGGGCATCAAACGGGTGATACTAAACCTGCAAAAAGGGTCAATGATTATTAATCGAAATTTACGCCTCTCAGATGCCAAGTCGACAAAAGGGATGGAGTGGAAGAAAAAGGAAGTACGACAGTTAGAGTTGCATACATTTCCCTCGTGGGGAGCCTCTGGTTTATATTCAAATTTATCCTTGATTTTGAAGATAATCGTTATTTCTTGATAAAATCACTCATTCCTTATCAAAGACCAATTCTCCATGATTTTTGGAAAGATAATCTCATGGTCTTGGTGATAAAGTTTATCTTTCCTTATCAAAGATCAACTCTCTCTTATTAAGGATTAACTTTTTTGAGGCGTATTGGATTCGGATGCTGGGAGATCCATAGATAAACATCCTATGCGTAATTTTCTCTTTAACATATTTATTTTTGCCTAACCACCCGTATGTAGTAGGACGGTCGACTAGGAGACTCAGGACCCCATACAGGTTCTAGGATTGTACCGTCTGGTCGGTTCCTGTGTGGTTTTAATATAATGGGTTGTCTTGGGACGCTTTATGTGGAGGGCCAGCGGTGGGCCTCTGAGCGCTAGGCCTGATTAGCGGATGCAGGCCTATTGATTATTTGGTTTGGGCCCCGAGGCCCACGATGCTCACATGGGTGCATAAATACCCACAATTTATAATTAGTATATCGATTTAGTCCTTGAGTTTTTTTCGGTTCATAGGTGCCCTCGACTTTAGTATCGTAGCACATCCATGCTCTTATCGTCACGAACTTGCACAAATTGACAAACGGGAGCTTTCCACGTGGCGCTCCATCTTAACAACTTTTTAACGCCCGTTTGTCCATTTGTTCAACTCCGTGATGGTAGGAGCATGAATGAACTAAGACACTAAACATCAGGAGCACCTATGGACAGAAAAAAAAAACCTTAGGGACTAAACTGAACATACTGCTATAAGTAAGGGGCATTTATGCACCTTATCTATCCTCTTATAAAGTATTCCTTTTTAGGAGGCAAGTAGTGAAGGTTCACAAGAAGGTAAAGAGGCTCTTCAGTTATTTTAGTATATTTGGGAGGAAAAATGGGAACCAAATGATTTTAGAAAGTCTTAAAAGATTGGATTTAGAAATTTAAAGAAAGCAAATTAATGAATTTTAGAAGTCTTAGAAGACTAAGGTGGTGTTTGTTTTTTTACTTAATACTAGATATAACTTTTGTTTTTTATAGTATATAATAAGATTAAGTATTTTTGGTTGTTTATTTTTTCTAAAAAAATTCAATGCAAAGTTCTTTCAAATTCAAGTGAGGTTGTAAAGAGGCAAGGACATTCACTTGATTGCTCTCATTCTCTGAATCATCAACCATTTGTGAGTACCATGGCCTTTGGGGCCAAACCCGCTAATCAATAGGCCCAGCGCCCGTGCAGGCCCAGCGCCTGGCCCGCCACATGAAGCAGCCCAAGGCAACCCATTATATTAAAACTACACGGGAACCAACCAGGCGGCGTATAGTCCTAGAACCCTTCTAGGGTCCCGAGTCCCCCAGTCGGCTGTCCTATCGCACATGGGAGGTTAGACAAAAATAAATATGCTAAGGAGAAAATTACGCATAGGATATTTATCCACAGATCTCCCAATATCCAAATCCGATACGCCTCAAAAACATTAATCCTTAACAAGGGAGAATTGGTCTTTGATAAAGAAAGAGAGATTTTATATCCAAAATCATCAGATGATCTTTCAAAAAATCAAGGAGAATTGGTCTTTGATAAGGAAAGAGAGATCTTATCACAAAAATCATAAGATTATCTTTCCTAAAATCAAAGACAAATTGGAGTATAACACAAGAACTCCCCACCGAGGGAAAGGTATGCAATCCTAATTGTCAAACATCCTTCTTCTTCTTCCCCATCCTTTTGCTGACTTAAGCATTGGAGAGGCAGGCGGTACACTGTCGTTGGACCCCCATTTTTGTAGGTTTATATCACGCCCCTGATGCCCTGGAGGTCAGACGAACCAGGTACAGACAATTAGCTTTGTTTGTGGAAATAGAACAAAAAATCTCATCGATAACGTGCAAGAGCTTGGTTCTAATGGCTTTCTAATAGCCCTTCACCACCAGTAGCTTCGGCGGTTCCCCTCCCCACATCTAATTCGTCTGACACAGTTGCAATGTCAAGCAATTGGGTGATTCAGTCGCCTGAAGACCAATTTCTTCATTGCTATAAAGATATGGAGAAGAAGCAGGGGGAATAAGCAAGGCAGATAAGGGAATTGTAGGATCGTTGAGCACCTGCAGCGTGAAAACGATCGTCTCCAGGCCCGGGTAGAAAAAAGGTACAACCTTGGCGAATGAGACGCGCAAGATAGTAGGCAAGCAAAGCACCCAACCGTTCGCGACAAAGGAAAGAAGCCCATCATCCCGGCCAGTCACGAGATATCCACAGTAGACGGCGAATATCGTCTAGGCGTGGCGCCGATCGAGAATTCGGTTATTCTGATCAACCGCGGAATACTCGTGAATGTCGGGTGACCCGACATTTCTCACGAAAAATCGGGGCGGGAGTCTCCTTTTGTGCGGGAGCTCTACCCGAATACAAAACACAATATATAACTTGCAATCGTCAGCGTCAATGACCACACGGGGTCTCATATACAACCTCCGGTAAATTGACCTCTTGGGCCATTTATACTCACAACATATATCAACTATCAATATAATCCATCCACATGAGTAAAAGCGGCCACTTTGACCTGTAATACTCATAAAACATCCAACTATATATCATAGTTACAAAAGTTAATGATCTACTCTTATACACACATATATTAAAATGAAAAACATTCTAATACATGCAAAACCATCAGAAAGCCACATTAGGCTTTCTTCTAGCGGCCTCTATGATGAACCGTCTCACCATACGCTCCACTTATTGCACAGTAAATGGTATCCCTCGCGAGGGGTGAGCTAATGCTCAGTAGTGGAATCACCCTAAGTGGGCTACTCTCCACCAAAGTGCATATGCAATGCTCCAAAATAAACACACATTCAAGCAAATGCATGATCCTACTTGAATGTCTAAATGATCATCTCATATCCCGAGTCCTCCCGACTCCCTCACTCGCGCGTATGAGAACCCTTAGTTTTATTTGTTTGTGGACAACCCTCCGATGTATATATTAATAGGGCCGACTCCGACGATTGATATTTTATTGTCTTTGGACTACCCTCCGATATTCATTATTTTTAGACAACCCTCCGAACCATTCTCCCAAGAATTACCTCATTACCTCCTCTATCGTCTCGGATGCCCCGGTGCATATGGAATGCGTGCAATTCCATTTCAGTTCAATAACACATGCAAATATATAATCATGCATATATTCATAATTTAAATCACACAAACATGTCATGTAATTTCTACCATCAATCACATCAAAATTAGCTCCACGTGGGCTAATGATCGAAACCACGACAATTCGATTTAAGATTTTTCGACCAAACACATTATTTCACAAAAATTATTTATGAACACTATTCTCGAGAATAGTGAAACCCTCGGTTACTATTCCCGAAAAATCACCAATCGTCGGTTCACTTAGTGAACCCGAATTTCACGGCCATTCCTGGCCTCATACAAACCACAACATGATTTATGGCATAAATTATACCAATTAACCATGACAGCCCACGTGACAGCCACGGACACAAATTTGGGTTCATAAATTCAAACAATTCGGTCCCAAGTTTTGGGCCAGATCAAGCGACCGTTGAGGCCTCATACCAACGAAACATCCTTATAACACTTAAACAAAGTGTAAACTCAAGTAGAATAAATTCCTACCTCTCGGGTTTGTGAAACTCCTAAAACCTTGAGTCCACGCGTAGGTCTCTCTGCGTAGAGCAGCTTTCCTTCTTATCCCGAAGAGTCCCGAAGGTCGGATTTGTCGGAAATTTAGAGAGAAGCTTGATCTCTCTCTAAAAAACCCAAAAAAATGGCTCACTGTAAGTCGTTTTTGCCTCCTGCCCGTTTAAGTCTCCTTTTTGAAGGAGGAAGATGAGCACTATTAAGGTTTTTTGTCTTTTTCTAACTTAATCAAACTCCAAAATGACCATTTTATTCACTACTTTTGATTTTGTACTCGGCACTATCTCGGTCGTTCCTTTCCATCATTTCTCTACTCATGCCATATAAGTAACATTAGTACATGTTATTAGTGACTTTTACGCATAGTGTCTTCTGCCCGGCAATGCGCCAGCGATGCCAACTCAGAGCATCTCGAATTCTCTGAGCTCGTAACTAGATTTTGCAAGAGGATTTACTTGAGGTGAAATCCGTTTCATCAAAGTCAGAATAAATTTCGGATTTTAGCGAAATCTGATTTGCCAACGAGTACGATATTGCTCTTTTTCCATAAATTGGAATTTCTCGTGTCTTACACTAGCAGCTCGACAAACCCCACCCCGGAAAAAAGCAACAAGGCCATATTGTGCGAACCTCATGTATCTTTGACCAACATTGATAATGGCACACTCGTGACGAGGAAAACGGGGCGAGAAGAAAGCGAGCCGGCGCGGCGCCCAATGTGAATGTATTACCTATGGGTGGTGCACGATCATGTGTCGATATATCCTGCCTTTGGTCTGATGCGGGCGCCCTACATGTCTGTAGCAACAATTCAAAGTCTGCGACATGTTATCCTCATACGGATAACACGTCGCCAGTATGGTAGCCCACGGGTTTGTCATTCAAACTTTCACTATGTTTGACGGTTTTACTGACCCATATGTTCACATGCTCTGTTACAACTAGGCAATATCTTTGAATGTCGGCAATGACCTTCTATAATGCAAAGTTTTCCCGGCTAGCCTACTCACCCTTGCGCTAGCTTGGCTTCACAAGCTTCCTCGAAGCTCCATAAACATGTTTAACGAACTTTGGGGAGTATTCATCTCGCAACACCTGTGCTCAGTACGTCAAAAAATGAACATTAATTCCTTACAAACTATTTTGAAACATGAAGACGAATCCATACGGGACTTTACGAGGAGGTTCGGGTAAGCCGTCCAACAAATAGATTTTCTGACATGGGCGTGATCCTTGAAGCAAGGATGGCTGGGGTGCGTCAACCCTCTTCTTCCTTGGTATCTAGACTTGCCAGCATCAGAAGATTCTGCGGTAGATAGGTATTCAACAACAGGATAATATCACAGGCTAGCAACCCATGCGATCCTTGATCACAGCCAGTAGGTTGAGAAAAGATAAGTCGGAGGAAAAGAAGCCATCCAAGGAAGGTCAGAACGGAAACCGGAAGAGACCTCGAGACCAATCTCATAAAAATAAAAATAAAAAGCCCCCGCAATTTACTCCCCTGAATATCACGTACGAAAGGCTATTGCCCCTCATTCGTGACCCACTAAATTTCAAGTGGTCTGTACCCATCCAGACGGATCCCGCTCAACGAAACAAATCCTTGTGATGCGATTATCACAAGGACCATGGACACGAAACCGATCGGTGCCGAAGTCTAAAGTTCTTAGTAGAAAAGATCAAGGCAAGACACCTCAGGAGATACCTCAAGGAAGTTGATCAGGGAGTGGAGTTAGGGTAGCCCGCAAGGAGAATTGTAGCCAGTCCTACGACTCCGTCAGAGCCCAAACCAGCCATAAATTATATACTGGGCGGCCCGACTAATGATCAGTATCAATCAAAACAACAGAAAAAGAGACTCGTCAAGGCAATTACGGTTAAGGTTAGGGTGAATGTCATTCAATCAGAAAGCATCCAAGGAGAAGTTAAGCCAATAGATTGCCCCATATCCTTTCCTCCAGTTAACCCGAACAGGGTCATTGTGCCTCACTACGATGCCTTAGAAAATCACCTTCTGTATTAATGGTTTTGATGTGTATAAGGTACTATTAGATCTAGGCAGTACGACAGACTTACTCCAACTCCCGACCTTCACACAGATGAAGCTTTCTTCTAACATGCTAAATTCAGCTGGGCGAATCCTCCTTAGCTTCAACGAAGCAACTACAATGATGCTGGGAGATGTCACACTCCTTATGAAAGCCGAGCCAATAACTCAACGGGTTTTGTTCTCAGTCGTCGAAGACTTGGGGCCTTATAATTCCATATTGGGCAGGACCTGGTTACACTCCATGAAGGCAACGTCGTCAACGTACCACCAAATGGTGAGCTATTTGACAAGTGCATGGTAGGTCGACCTTTTGAGTAGCCAGCTGGCTGCACAACAATGCTATCAACTGACCCTGCACAAACAAAAAGGGAAGTGTGATTCTGAATAGCCTCCCTCGGACGATCTTACACCCGCATAACAATCACAGTATGCCGCCCAAATCAAGGTAGAAGAAAAGGACCCGCTGGCTGTGGATCCACTGGAAGAAGTGGAGTTAGACAAGATAGAGAAATTCACCTACGTCAACTCCCTTCTGTCTAATGAAGAAATAGCACAGTTACAACTCGTACTGCTGTGCAACATGGATGTATTCTCCTGGAGACACTCTGATATGGTCGGGATAAGTCTAACGGTGGCTTCTCACAAACTAAACGTCTTCCCCACTACCAAGCTGGTAAGGAAAAGGGTGAGATGGTTCCATCTGAACCGACATCAGATCATTCAAATGGGAAGTTCCAGGTCAACTGGGAAGGACCACACACGTTGGTTTGAGTAGGGACAGTCTGGTCTAATGTGCTAAGCAAACCAGACGGAACTGCTGTTCCAAGGAAGTGGAACGCCATGCATCTTAAGAAGTATTATCAGTAGTGCATTCTTTGAGGAGATTATCATCAATAAAAGATTATCCTTTACACATTTCCTCTTAAGCATTACAATTGTTTCTTCTAAAAAAAGTTCATACATGGTTGATATCACATTGTACGAAAAAGCCAAAACATAGTTAATGCCTCTTTGCATCATGAAAAAATTGAGACATAGTTAATATCCTCTTTATATGAAAAATTCAGACATGGATGGATCCTACTATAACAAAAAGTCTAGACATGGTTGTTATCTGCTAGCACATAAAAAAATCCACACATGGTTGATGTCCTGTTGGCACATAAAAAAATCCATACATGGTTGATGTCCTGTTGGCACAAAAAAGTCTAGACATGGTTGATGTCCTGCTAGCATAAAAAAGTCCAAACATGGTTGATGTCCTGCTAGCGCAAAAAATTCATACATAGTTGATGTCCTACTAGCACATAAAAAAGTCCACGCATGGTTGTTGTCCTGCTGGCACATAAAAAAGTCCAGATATGGTTGTATTGGCATATAAAAGTCCAAATATGGTTGTTGCCCTGCTTGCACCTAGAGAAAGTCCAGCCATGGTTATTGCCCTGCTGGTATTTTCAAAATAGAAGAAAAGGGGAGCCCAGGCATAGTTGTCGCCATAAAGGGGTTTTTATCAAAATGTGACTCATTAAAATGCGCTAAAGAGTGCTAAGGGTTACAAGGAATAATATGTATTATGGGCGGCCTTATATTTATACAAAATCTCATAAAAGACCCCAAAACTAATATGAAGGAAGGAGTCGACCCCCTGCTCCTCTGCGTGATTCCTCCATTAGGTCCTTCGATCCTTTCAACGAATGTACCTCTGTGACCTTGGCCTCGATAGGTACATTTGAGGTAGGGGGGGCACCAGGATTCTTGCAAAAAACTCCTGAGAGGAAATTGGGTTGATAAAGTCGGGCGCTGCCATCTAGAATCATGAGGTGGTCACGCGGATGCCATGTTTGAACACACAGCATCTATAGCCATAAGCAGAAAATCTGCTCCAAGGCTTTTTGGTAGTCTTCCACCATGGCTTCCTTGTCCTTGCCCGCTTGGGAATGAACAGTAGACACCTCATCTATGAATGCCTCGAGCTTTAGTAAGAGCGACGTTCACTCAATCGTTAAACAGGCAACCTCAGCCTCCAACTCGTGCCCGTCTTCCTTCATAGGTTATTCTCTGCCCTTGCCTTAGCCTCGCCCATTTGCTCACGGTGCTAAGGCGAGCCACCTTAGCCTCGTGCGCCCCACCATCCCTTTCGCCTCCAAGTTCGTTCAATCTTCTCGCGAGTCTTTGGCTTCTTTGGCACCAACATTTCCACTTAGATTCCGCTTTGGCCAAAGAACCTCCCAAGGCCTGATGCTTGGAAATGGCTAATTGGGTATAAATTCGCAGTCTCTCGACGTCATCTAGCCAAGACTTAAATTTTTTATGCTGGCGAGCCATATTCCAAATGGTCGTCATAGCCTGTAAAGGAGAAGTTAGAATGAAATTACTAAACAGAAGTAGTCACCAAGTAAAGCAGCACGTACGATTCGTGATACGATTAAAAATCATAGTTGCGAACAACCGATCATCCATAGTGAAAAAGCATCCCTGTTCATATAAACGAGGAATGGGATGGAATACTGATCTACGCGAGCCGCCATCGGCACTCAAAAATAATTAGGATAGAGGTCGCGCATATGCACAACGGGATACTCCGCCCGGTTAAAGGGGCTCTAGCGGTGAATGATCTCGAGCACCACTGCAGATTGGAACGCCCAGGTGCACGTGGGTGGATCTCTCATAAGGGAGGAGCGTGCGTGCTCGGCTGACACACAGTCGGCGACCTTCTCTTGCTAGATGCGGTATTTACAAACTGGCGGGGTAGAAGAGCGTGACTACCCCTGAGGGGACCCTTCCCGATTTGTCGACATTAGAAGGATCCCCGACGGATCCCTCCTTTAAGTTACCCAGCGGCCAGCTGAGGTGCGCTTCCAAAGCGGTGATCATTGGTGGCTCGGTCGGGGAATCCAGGGTGTGCAGTCATACAGGCTTCCTCATCTGGCGAAGACCGCCTTGGGCTCTTCCCATCAAAAATGGGGGTGGACTCATCCTCCGAGTCCACAACCCGCTTTCGCATCCGTGCAACGAACCCGACGGTAAGCATAGACATCTCCTCTTCCTTGGTTGGTTCACTAGAAAGTATGCACGTCCAATTAACGTAACCTTCCAACCCGATTCCGACTACTTTAGTTGATCAAGCCTGCTTCCTATCTCGTTCCTTCTTTTCAGGCCGGGGGGCAAGCCCCAGACTTTAGGGTTAAGTGACCCGGACAAACCTCACTAAGGCCCTTATGGCAGCCTCCGCTTGATCTTCTTGAGAAGCAAGTGCCCTAGAATAGCTACCCGGGATGGACTTACAAAGGTCGGCAAGAACAAAGTGCTCTCAATGCTCTGCTGCGGTATGACGAGGAGGCGATAGGGATGATGTAAGGAAGGCGAGCGGCCGGCTCTAAGTAAGTTCCCTCATGAGTCAAGAGAGAGCTCCTTGATTGTGCTCTACCTCCCATTATCTCCAAGCGTCTAATGTTCTCAGGCCCGACCTTCTTTATCTAGTTGACTGCTTGGCCTACTTTTGTGCTTACTTGGATAGCATCAAGAAAAAATATGTGTCAAAAACATGAATCATATGTGGCTTATGATTTACAGCAAACTAGACCAACACAGGAACATGAGAGATTGATTCATAAAGTAAGCCCCAAAGAGTCGGGCGTCGTACCCGGGCCCCTACCAGGCCTTGCATCTCTATCTGAATCAGATCTGATTCTAAGTATAGCATCGAGTATGTGTGCAGTGATCAATTCGATCTATCAGCTACTTGTCTCAGACAAAACATATCTCTGCCAATGAAATATCCAGCTGGTAGAGAAGGTTAAGAACGCTACAACCCATTAAAATCCGAAAAACGTTAAGGTGAATAAGTGTAGGAGGAGCCCGGTGACGATATAGGCGCTACCGGCGAAATGAAAACTGAGACGGCCGGTTGCAAGCGCTCTTGGTAAAATGTAGATGGCTTTATCAGCACATCCTCTGATAAAGTGAGTGACCCTTACAAAATAATGTCATCAGGGACTCGGTAGAAGGACCTCAGTTCCTCCATGGACATAGAAGACACAAAGTTTTGCTCGTAGTGGCGACTCTCATTAAACCCTTATACGCCCGGCGGCTGGTGAAGTCTCCTGTGACCTCTCATCATTCTATAGACAAACAAAGAACGGGGATCAGCTCGAGGATCTCTTGCAAAATAATAAGCAGGACCAACACCCTAGATTGAGGAGCTTCCTGAAAACTATTAGAACGCACCCAAGAATGGGCATGTCAAACGTATCTGATTTCGTCGTCGAACCTGCAGACGAATGAAAATGCGTAAAAACAATTAGTGAATCCCTTACAAAGAATGAAAGTAAAAACTCGACAAGAGAGATTGAAAATGGTCCAAACTTTTCAGCGACTCCTCCACCAAAATCTTCAAGAGGGTTGCAAACGCCCAAAGCATTCTTAGGTAAAAAGTTTCTAAATAACGACAAAGAAAATAAGCCTGCACCCCTATCCCTATATGGGGCAAGGTGCAAGCAGGAGCATTAAATGCACCGACAGGTCATCCACAATATCAGGAGATATGCGCCTCTTCTCCCACGCCTGATATTCACAACATGTTTTGTCTTCCATGACATCAAAGTGCTTCGCCCTTTGAATCGATCGACCGTCGAAGCCCAAAGCTTTATGGGCCTAGGTCTGCTTGGATGTTGCCCCAATTTGCCTTTCAAGATGGCCTAGGTCCACTAGCCGTGCGGAATACAACAGGCCGAGAAGTCTGAAAACGCATTCACAACCAGTAAAGGCTTCTCATAAGCCATCCTAAGGACGACTACGCCTCCATCTGGCATACACAAAAAGAATGAAAGATAAGAAAGGTTCAGTGCACAAGTACGTCATTAACCAAATCTTATTAAAATGAGCCAATAGGCATCGTGTACACAAAGCGAAACACCCAATGACCATATGGGCCATTACAAATACATTATTCGGGGCAACCATGCGGGTGATCGTTGAAAGAAGACAAAAAAAAAGTCTAAGACGCTTCGCTTGAAGGCTCTCCAGAGACACTTTGCTTGAAGGCTCTCCAAAGACACTTTGCTCGAAGGCTCTCTTTCTCTCAGCCATACATCTTGACCATTGCACGTGGGCACTAGCATGGGGCCTGGCTGACATAGAACTCTGACGGAAGAGCGTGGCATAGCAGGGCCCTTGTCCGTGACCTCCCGGTAATCGCCAAGGCTTCGACAAAGAGCCACGAAAGGTGATGTTGGCATAATTAGGCCTCCCATCTAAGACACCCGATAGGTCAACATAGACATCATCTTAAAACACACAATATCCATTAACGACGAATAGCTATAGAGACCTCTGAAAGTCTCCCTCCATAACTTCTCCACCGTCGCCGACCTATGGACGTGGGTGGGGGAAGAAATCACAATAGTGAAGAAAGGCTTTGTGTAACAGAAGAGGAATCCATTGGCAACTTCATAAATTTCGAAGGTTCAACCCCATATATATCGAGGTGGAACCTTAAAAGATGCATTAAATACACTATCGAGAAACATCGCTAATATTGCGCGTGAAATATATGCACATTAATAATCTGCAATTCTCCATACTTTGGGTCTTGAAACATAGTATTTTTCCTTGACTAGAAGAGCATGATCCTCCAGTCGAAGAAAACAGGGGGCATTGTGAGTACCGTGGCCTTTGGGGCCAGACCCGCTAATCAATAGGCCTCGTGCCCTCACGGGTTACCGCTGTCCATACATGGGCGGCCCAAGGCGGCCCATTCTATTAAAACCACGGGAACCAACGGAAAGTGGAGTCCACGAGGGCAGTCTAGGGTCCAGAGTCCCAGTCGGCCATCACTACCGCACATGGGAGGTTAGACAAAATAAATATGTTAAGGAGAAAATTACACATAGGATATTTATCCACGGATCTCCCAATATCCAAATCTGGTACGCCTCAAAAACATTAATCCTTAACAAGGGAAAATTGGTCTTTGATAAGGAAAGAGAGATTTTATTTCAAAAATCATGAGATTAGCTTTCCAAAAATCAAGGAGAATTGGTCTTTGATAAGGAAAGAGAGATCTTATCGCCAAAATCATGAGATTATCTTTCCTAAAATCAAAGACAAATTGGAGTATAAAACAAGAACTCCCCACCAAGGGAAATGTATGCAATCATAACTGTCGAACTTCCTTCTTTCTTCTATCCTTTTCTTCGACTTAAGCATCGGAGCGACCGACATACGCGCCATACCCTTTTTGCGAGGTTTATATCCGTCTGCGATGCCCCGGAGGTCGGACGAACCGAATGCAGAGCACAATCAATTCCCTTGACTAGGATTTCCACCTTATTACCAAGCCTTCCAGGTTATGCTTTGGTTTTACGACCCCATCCCTTGCATCTTGAATTTTTGAAATATTTTCCAATCCTAAAATGCACAATTTACCTCATAAATGTGGCATATCTCTCAACTCTTTGATACTCAAATTGTTGTTTGATCCACCCACAATGAGATTAGATAATATCTGCAATTCTTTTAATTTGCTAATTTGTAAAGGCATTTCTTTTAATTGATTTCCACCACTCACATCAAGATATTGGAGGTTAATGAGGGATCCAATGCTAACCGGCAACGCAGTAAGCGATTGACAATGTGCTAATTTCAACGTTCAAAGGTTATAGAGATTACCTATTGAATTAGGTAAACATTTTATATAAGTATTGGACAAATTAAGGTACCTCAAATATTTCAATTCCCCAAATGAATTTGGTATCTCATTGATCTCATAATTACTCAAGGAGAGAACCCTAAGGTGCCTCAATCTTGGTATCAATTCTAGAACCACCTTATTACTTATGCGGGAAGGAAAATGCTTACTTTCATCAATAGGTAAAATTATGAACGTGCGCAAGCGCTCCCTGTTGTGAAACCTTTCAAACTTGTTGAAAGTGTCATAATCATGAAGAATTATTGATGAATGACGAATACTTTCAAAAATGGAGTATTGCAAGTCATTCTTCAACTTATCATCCAAATGCAAGCATGTATGAGTAGTAAAAGAGTTAACAAGATCGTTAATTAGATCATGCATTACAAATTGTGATCTATTGCTACTTGATGATTGGAAAAATGTCCTTGATAATAATTCACAAAAAATATTTATCACCAATGTCTTCCATTTTCTCACCATCCTCTGAAGGAGATTGATCAATCAACCCCTCTACCATTCACAAGAGAATTAGTTCTTCCTTCTTAAACTCATAATCTTGGGGGAATATTGCACAATAAGTGAAACACCTCTTTGAATGTGAAGGAAGACGACTGTAACTATTGAATTACGTGTCTCATGAGCTACTGACATGGAGTTGAAGTTGTCAAATTCTATTAGGATTGATTTAGTCTTCTTTACGGTATGATCCTAGTCTTCATACATTTTCTAGGAGATTTCTGTTAAGCAATGTGCAACGGATTTGGCTGCAATTTTTTGCTTCTTCTATTTTAGATTAGTTTATAAATAACTGCGTTTATCATCAATAAAATATATGCTTCAGCAGTCCAAAAGAAAAGGAAAAACCTCTGTTTTTCACAACTCTTCCCAAAAGAAACCTTGATACAGTATCAAAGCTTTCGTTCATGAGAGACTTGTGAGGTAGTTAGTCAAACCAGTCCCTTTAAACATTCACCATCTATTCTATTCAAAGACAGAAGCCTACAACCAACTCATGATGAGTTCCAAAGCTTCATCAAATGCAATAGCACCTCCAGTGTTTGATGGAATGAATTATCAAGTATGGATTGTTCGAATGGAAGCCTACTTAATGCAAATGATCATTGGGAAGCTGTTGAAAATGAGTACAAAGTTCCTCCTTTGCATGACAACCCAACTATAGCAAAAAAAAAAAACAAGAAGATGAGGCAAAGGAAATCAAAGGCAAAAGCTAGCTTATTTGCAACAGTTTCATCAACAATTTTCACTAGAATCATGACATTGAAGACAACAAATGAAATTTGGAACTTCTTGAAAGAGTATGAAGTTAATGAACATGTCAAAGGAATGCAAGTTCTGAACCTGATCAGAGAATTCGAGATGCAGAGAATCAAAGAATCATAAACAATCAAGGACTACTTTGATAGACTCATGACAGTATTTTAACAAGTAAGGCTTCTTGATGCTGATTTTTTTATTCTATAATAGTTCAAAAAATTCTTATAACAATTCCGGAAAAGTTTGAGGCCATAATATCATCTTTAGAAAACTCAAACGATGATTTAAGTATTACCTTGGCAGAACTATTAAATGTATTACGGGCTCAAGAACTAAGGAGAGTTATGAGGCAAGATGGATTTCAAGCTATATCCAAGAACAATATGTAAAAGAAAAGAAACATCAATAGTAGCAGCAACAATACTACCTTTCCACCATGTCCTTACTACAAAATAAAAAACCAATCATCCATAAAAAAGGTGTTGGTGGAGACCTCATATAAAATGTCACAAGTGTAGCCAGTTATGATACATGGAAAAAATATGCAAATCTCAGCGGGACGAGAGAAGCCAAGGCTGTTGTTAAACGACTCGAGACCTTGGTTGTGGCATCATGCTTTGTTATTAGTAGCTCTTCATAAAGTTGGCTTATTAATAGTGGTTATACAAGCCACATGACTTGTGATCAAGAGCTTTTCAAAGAGCTTGGAAAAACTGTTATTTCTAAAGTTAAAAGTGGAAATGGATTATATCTTGAAGAAAAAGGCAAAGGAACAGTGGTGATCGAAGGTCTCATAGGTTTGAAATTAATTTCTAATGTCATATATGTTTCGAAAATTAACTAAAACCTTTTAAGTGTTGGTCAGTTGCTAGAAAATGGATACAAGGTACTATTTGAGGATAATAATTGTTTGATTATTGATGCACAAGACAAAGAAGTGTTTAAAGTCCAAATGAAAAGTAAAATATTTACCTTGAACATGGTGGAAAATGAGCAAGCTGCAATACATAAAGAAGACAACAACACAATGCTTTGGAATAGAAGATTGGGGCACTTTCATCATAAGGCTCTACTCTTTATGAAGAAGAACAATCTTGGGGAAGGCTTGCCTGATTTTGAAGAGGAGCTTCCTACTTGTACAGTTTGTCAGTATGAGAAGATGAAAAGGTTTCCTTTTCCACAAAATAAGGCTTGGAGGGCTAAAAAAACTGCAATTAGTACACATAGATGTTGGAGGACCTCAGAAAACTCCATCATTGAACGGAAGTAAGTTTTACATTGCTTTCGTTGATGATCACACTAGCATGTGTTGGATTTATTTCATGAAAGTTAAATCTAAGGTTGTTGATATCTTCTGCAAGTTTAAAGCTTTGGTGGAAAATCAAAGTAGGTGCAAACTGCAGGTGATCAGATATGATAATGGAACTGAATACACCTTCAAAAAATTTAACAAGTTTTGTGAGAGTGCATGCATTGAACACTAACCAACATCTCCTTATACCCCTCAACAAAATGGGATGGTTGAGAGGAAAAATTAAACACTTATGGAGATGACAAAGTGTTTGTTGTATGACAAAGCACTACCAAAGAAACTCTGGGCTGAGGCTATAAGCACAACAGTTTTCTACTGAGTAGATTTCCAACAAAGGACTCCATTTGAAGCATGGTATGGCTATAAACGAAGGTTTCAAAATTGAAAAACATTTGGTTGTCTTTGTTTATCTTATATTCCTCAGGCTAAGAGAGACAAATTGGATAAGAAAGCAAAACCTGGTATCTTCATCGGCTACAGTTCAGTTTCGAAAGCTCACAGAATTTATCTTCCATAATGAAGCTTGAGTTCAAAAATGAAGATATTGGTGATGAACCTATTAGAGGAACTAGGGCACTCTTTGATATCTACGAGAGGTACAATGTTGCTATAATCGAGCCTACAGGATATGAAGAAGCAGCAACAGATAAAAGATGGGTGGTTGCAATGAAGGAGGAGTTTGAGATGATTGAAAAAAATCAAACTTGGATACTAGTGGACAGACCTAGACAAAAAAAAAAAACATTAGGAGTTAAGTGGGTCTATTGAACCAAATTCAATCCTAATGGTTCTATAAATAAACAAAAGGCTAGGCTGGTTGTTAAAGGATATGAACAAATGTTTAGTGGACTTCTCTAAGACTTTTGCTCCAGTTGCTAGATTGGACACCATAAGAATGTTGTTGGCTCTTGTTGCGCAAAAAAGTTGGAATATACACCATATGGATGTCAAATCCGCTTTCTTGAATGGACACCTAAAGGAAGAAATTTTTGTAGAACATCCTAAAGGTTTTGTTGTTCAAGGAAATGAGGAGAAAGTATATTTGCTAAAAAAAGCCTTGTATGGTTTGAAGCAGGCACCAAGTGCTTGGTACAGTAGGATAGATGCACATTTGATGGGCTTGGGCTTTGTAAAAAGTCTAAGTGAATTTATTCCCCATCTCAGGAAGATTGGTGATGAAATACTTGTTATATCTCTATATGTCGATGATTTTCTCGTGACAAGAAGTAGTATGGAGCAGATTGATATTTTTAAAAGGGAAATGAAGGATGATTTTGACACTGACGAATTTTAGGAGATGACATTCTTCCTTGGCATGGAAGTTCAACAAAGAAGAATGAAATATCATATATGCTGACATAAGTATGCTAAGGAGATTCTAAAAAAATTCAACATGGAAGGGTGCAAGCCAATTTCAACCCAATGAATCAAAAGGAGAAGCTTTGCAAGGAAAATGGAGCTGAAAATGTAGATAAAAGGCTATACAGGTGCCTAATAGGCTGCCTAATATATTTGATTGCAACCAGGCCAGATAACAAGCATGCTATGAGTTTGCTATCAAGGTATATGCATTATGCTAGTGAAATTCATTTTTAATCATCAAAAAGAATTCTTAGATATGTTAAGGGCACCCTTGATTATGGAGTAAGATTTGTTCAAGTTAAAAACTTCAATCTCCATGGTTATTCTGATAGTGATTAGGCTGGATGTGTTGATGATATGAGAAGCACCTTATGTTACTGCTTTAGAATTGGTTATGGGGTTTTTCATGGTGTTTTAAGAAACAAGAAGTCATAGCTCAGTCCACGGCATAAAGCGAATATGTAATTAAGCACGCTGAAATCAAGCTCTTTAGTTAGAAAATTGATGGTAGAGCATATGGAGCAAAGGAAAGCACACGAATGCTTGATGTGATCAAGTTGCAATTTCAGTACCGTGATCTTGTGTTTCATGACAAAACAAAAGGAACTTCAAGAGTGAAACTTTATTTCCCTTAAGAGGGAGTACAAGAGAAGGAGAAATGCAGTTGATCAATTGCAAAACATAATATCAAAATGCTGACATCCTTACCAAGGCACTTCCAAAAGCCCGATATGAGTTCTTAAGGCAAAAGCTTGGGGTTTGCAGGTTGAATTACGTGTCTCAAGAGCTATTGACATGAAGTTGAAGTTGTCAAAATCTGTGAGGATTTATTTAGTCTTCTACTCTTTCTCTTATAATCTAGTCTTCATCTATTTTCTAGGAGATTTTTGTTAAGCAATGTGCAGTAGATTTGGTTGCATTTTTTTTTCTTATTCTGTTTTAGATTAGTTTATAAATAACTATGTTTATCATCGATAAAATAAATGATTGTGATCGAAAAGGAAGAATCTCTATTTTTCACAACTCTTCCCAAAAGAAACCTTCAATAACTCAATCTCAACGCTGGAAGAATTCGACACTCATCACTTGATAAATCCCATATTTTTCTGTGTAATACTTTTTCCCATTCCCGTTTTCTTTCTTCAAGGTGTAGAAGACCTCCAAATGCTTTGGCTGCTAATGGCAAGCCTCCGCACTTCTTTATAATTTCCTTATCAATTAATGCCAATTTTGAATGGTCATTAAAGTCTCTTTTCTCAAATGCATGTTTTTGAAACACAAACCAACAATCATCCTCAAACAAATGTTTGAGCACATAAAACTCTTATCTCCTCCATCATAGTTGCAACATTCAAATTACTTAGTCGTAATGAAATTTTTGCTTCTAGTACTCAAGAGAGGGGAGCGTGATTATCCCACTTATACGTATTTCTCTTCCAAAGATGATTCAAAACTATCGAGAAATCTTTTTTCCCTTCAATTAGACTCAGTTCTGTTGAACTTGATGAAACACACACCCGATCTTTTTGCTTTGATCAATGTATGATAAAACTACTCTAGTTATGGTCTCCACGTCAAATTGATCAGAGACACAAACCCAAGCTTTGAGAGAAAAATGTTTAGATATGTCATCATCATCGTACACGAGACCCGCCAAGGTGGTTTTCTACATCCTCCAGCCCACGATTGAGACTACAAATAAATTATTACTACACGCAATAATATTGGATAGTCCTCGTTGTTCATCATTATTGGTAATAAGCATGGCTAGTATATTCTTATTATCTTCATCCCTACCACACACCACATATTCATGTGCCAAAGGGGAGGAATTGGGCTTTAAGTATCTGCTTTTGCACCTTCAATCCCCAATTTAAACTTTCATTTGAGATAATATACAGGTAGAAATTTCTTCTAATCGATTGAGTGATATCCTTTATCTTTTGCCCGTAGTAACATTACGCTTAGCCTAAGCGGGAGAGAAGTGAAATGCTTTGCAACAAGTAGGGATGAACAAATTGCGTACCTTGTTGGTGGTGGCTGCGTAAGCATCCGCCACCAACTTTCTTCTCATAACTTCATAGTTGAACTCGTCCAGCACATCCTCCACATCATAAGCCAAGCTCTGGAGATCGGCGAGCGAGGCTCTAACACATAGTTGATCGGAGTGAATCACACATGCATTCCAGTACAATTTCTATGTGTTTTTATAGCTCAACTTGCATGATTCACATTCATATTCACTAATATTGCGCTAATCCCCTATACTATAATGTTTCATAGAAAATGGCGATATTGGAATAAAAAATGAAGCTAACAATAGAGGAAAGAACCAAAGCAGAGAAAGCAACAAAGAAGTTCAGCAGTGATTGCCTCAGGTAAGCATCAGTGAGGCTACCCACGGCTAGGCGTAGCGCCCGCAGCGGCGAACCTATGCCCATCGAGCAGATGCCCAGGATTATGATCGCCTCGGGTACTTCGTCGCGGTGTAGCGAAGTCTCCCATTCCAAAACGGGAGCTCTAAATGTTCTAATTTCCTAGGCCATTGATGGGCTCAAATTCCGAGGTATAAAAATGAAGCGATTTCGAGGCAAAAATGAGGGGATTGAAGCGGACTAAAAACAGGAGACGGATAGAGAGAGATTGGTGAAGACGGATTCCGGGAGATCGCGAAGACGACTTCTTCTATATTTCTTTCTCTAATTCGTTTGATGCTGAAAATCTTTTAGTCTGTAATGAAAATCACTATGAACTAACTTCTCTCTCTAGGGTTTTGTCAACCCTAACCACACCGTTATGGATTAATACTTTAATTGTGGTTTATTTAATATCGATATGAATTTCTATGGTTATTTTACTCCTGAATTTAATCACATGTTATTATCTGACCAATTATGACATGCTAATACTAGGAGTTTGATATCGAGAGATGATGACTCGTAGGGACATGGGTAAAGCAACACTTGGTCAATTAAGGAATAGAGATATCACGCGTTCTAGGTGTAGCACTAGGGTTTGCACATTCATGCATCTCGGAGTCAAGGGGTCGAAGCAGAGACGCAATACACCCCACTAGCGAGATAGACAGTTATATCTCAAGAGAGAATATCTTGTAGACACGATCAAACCGCTAACATAAATCATATGGTATATTAAATAAATGCTCTATCGAGGTTAAAATCATCAGGTGTGGTAGGTGAAGGCAAAACCATAGGTTTTCTCATCATTACCTTAAATCGAAATTTTAATATTAGGCTTTCTTTAATTCAGTTAATTTATTCATAATTCGCTATAATACTGGATCCAAATATTGTCTAGGTAACTAAAATAGTACTTAGCATGCTTCTCTTCATAGAACGACCTTAACTAGCCCTTTATCTGAGTGTGAACTGGCGTATCACTTTGCGAGCAGTGCGCATTTTACGACTTTTTACCACGGCTCACTTCGACCCAGTCAAGTTTTGGTGTCGTTGCCAGGGAGAAGCTTAGTGTTGATATTGACAACCGTGCCATACATTGTACTTTGGATCAATTTTATTTTATTTAGTTCTTTTTACTTGTTTTTTTTTTTATTATCCTTCGTTTTAGGTATTGTGCCTTATTTCATCTGTGCTGTGACTTGGTCTCGACTTCATACTTGTGATTTCAGGAAAGCACTTAGTGTGCATGCAAAGACAAGATCGCAGGAATTACTCTTATCTCGATCCCGAACTGCAATCTAACATTACATCGACATGCAGAGTAGCCACATGCAACCTGTTTGAAATCATGTAGAACCAAGAGGATAAAGGATGCTCAAGAGTGAATGAACCACAGACCGTAATGGACAGACTATAGAGATTAGGCTATTCGATCATTTATAGATTAATATACTCAGATAATCCGTGGATGCACTAAGGAGTTCGCCTTACCACCTACAATTGTTCAGTCAGCTATAATAAAACCACCCATTCAGGCGAACAACTTCGAGCTGAAATGAGTAACCCAACAAATGCTCCACAATATACGCCTACGGGTCAGCCAGTGAGAACCAATTGCATATCCGATGTTTTATTGAAGTCTATGACACGTACCAACTATAATCGAGTACAAGAAGCTCTCAAATGCGTTATTCCCACCTGCCACTTAGCTAACGTGAGGTTAGTATTGGATTGATTAGCCAACCACTAGATTCCATTACTCTCATGGAACGACTTAGCAGAAATTTAACCAAAATTCTTCCACTTAAAGATCGCATACCGTGCAAGAAATTAACACATTCACAACTGAGGTGGGATAACTCGCCGAGGCCCTCGGGAGATTTCATGAGCCATCGAGGAGATGCCCACACCACAAAGCCACTAGGTGGATGCAAAGAACACCGCTTTATAACCCAAGTGCGATTCAACTAGGATAATCATCGATGCCTAATAGAGGTGCCTTATTTAAAAAACTACGCATCAAGATTATGATATCGAGGATACAAATAAACTAATTCTAACTGGCTCAGATAGATCAAGACTTGTAAGATTCTTACCGAAAGCGTACGTAGCTCTAGTAATTTGATAAACCATGTCGCACAGTTAACTAAACAACTACAACTATAAAAGCAATAAGGCGTTGAATGCGATTCGTATCAACCTCGGGAGAGTCATGTAGTCTCGGTGGAGGATAACACTAAGACAAGGATTGTCAATAGGTAGATGATAAGAGATGGCACAAGATGTGAATCAGAATCAACAATGCACAGGACAATATGGAGGTAATACATAATGTAACGTACTTTAGAACTCAATCAATCAGGCTGTGGTCAGAGAGGTAACTTAATTAATCAAATAAATGTAATTATACGAGAAACAAACTTAATAGTATGGCACTACTTCAAGTGAGCAAGCCGCCACCAGAAGAAAGTGGGACTTGGAAGAAGCCTTGGCTCATATGGGATGACTTCCTTATAAAACATTTATGAATTATATTTAAGACCACATTCCAAAATCAAGTCACAGCCATAACCAATCCACCCAAACATGCACTAAAGAGCCCAACTCGAAACCCGGGAGGTGCAAATAGGCAAATGGCCACATTGTTGGACTGAGAGGTGCAGATGATCATTACTCAGTAACTCGTAGGAACCTCAGACGAAGGTAATGAACATGTCGGGGTTTCACTACATTTAGGAAGCTGGCAAGAGAATTAAGAAGCATTCGGCCGCCACTGAGGCGAGAGATAGAACCGAGGAAGTAACCTGCACTACTGAATGACAAGATAGAAAGGAACAATTTCCCAAGAGAAAAAAGTTTGCATAAGAAAAAATCGAGGATAAAATCGACTCAACCATCAGAACCCACTGTTCCACTCGCACTTCAACGCTCAAGAAGAATAAATCGATAAGCAATTCACAAAGCTTATGGATGTGTTCAAGAAATTACATATTGAAGATTCCATTTGTCGATGCGAACAGATGCCCAGTTATGTAAAATCCATGAAGGATATATTGTCAAAGAAAAGAAGATTGTCGGATTTCAGATGTTGAATCTCACCAGAATGTAATGCCATCCTTCGCAGGAAATCACATAAAAGCGAAAGACCTGTGCGCAGCTTTACTTATCTTTGTACCATCGAGAACTCCATCTTTAAGAGGGCCTTGTGTGACTTGAGAGCTAGTATAAACCTCATGTCGTTATCCAAATTCCGACGACTGGGATTAGGTGAAGTTTCGGTCCAACCATACTACACTCCAAAGAATGGGCGGTGTCACCTAAAACATCCTAGGGTGATGTGAGGACGCAGGTAAAGGTAGACAAGTTTATCTTCCCGGCTGATTTCATCGTTCTAGACATGGAAGAAGATAAAGAAATACTCATAATATTGGGTAGACCCTTTCTCGGTACTGGCAGAGCAATGATTGATGTGCAGCGGGGAGAGTTGAAATTGAGGGTACAGGATGACGAGGTCAAGTTCAATGTGTTCGGTATCGTGAGACACCCTAACAGAGTGACACATGCCTACGACAGAGACTGGAGGCTATAGGTGTCTAGCCATAGTGGTCCTGACCGACCCTCGAGAGCAGAGCCTAGTACAGAGTGAATCTAAAGAACTCGGGAGAAGAGGTCAAAGAGGCGTGAAATGGCTGACCTTTCCACCCTACCGTAAGGAAATACTACTAACCACTGTGAAATTGCTCAAACATCTGTGCCATCCTTCAAACAACCACCCAAGATGGAACAAAAGCCACTATCAAGCCATTTGAGGTATGCTTATCTTGGGGACGCCTTCACATTACCAAAGGATAATTTCAAAGATCCCCGATGTTGTTAAGAAGATAAGTTATCGAGAGTACTTAGGATCATAAGGATGCGCTGTCGTCTCTAAATGATTTAAAGCGGGATTCGCCTGTATGTGTATGCATCGACCGCTTAGAAGATGTCATAAGGCTTCGCAGGGGGCACAAAGGGAGGCCGAATCCAACCATGAAAGAAGTAGTCCGCAAGGAAGCATTCAAGTGGCTGAAGGTTCAGGGTTATTTATCATATTTCATAAAGGTAATGGGTGAGTCCTAGATAAAGTTGTCTTTGGTCGAGAATCGGGACTCCGTGAAGGCTGTTTGACAATCAGGACTGGATTGTATAAAGTTGAGAATAACCATGTCTAGCCACCCCTTTTAGATCTCAAGAAATCAATTCCCGAAGTAGGCTATCACACACACACACACGTGATCTTTGGGGTATGCTTTGACTCCATACTCACCATGCAAGAGTTATACGAACTCGAAGTTAAACACTCCAAGTGATGGGACACCTTAGAAAAGAGGATCGCTGGTTTCCTAAATATATATTTAATAAAATAAAAAATCGAAAAATTTATATATATATATATATAATTTTTCGTATCAAGATCTGCTCCACAAGAGGGTGTCCGAATCTGCACAATATTTATATCCTAAATCATCGTCAGAGAAAAGCTAATGTAGTATGTCGCTCTAGGTCAAACACGTGGATGGGTTTTCTTCGTGACAAACGATCGCAAAGGAAGTTCAAAATGGTGAATTTAGTCTGATTTCAGGCTTGATAAAAACAGGGTTTTGCAAAATATCGAGGGTCAATTGTGTGCAAGATTGAAATTGGGAATGAAGAAAAATAAGAAAAAGAAATCCTTGAAGCATCAAGCTACTGGGTTTAAGATCCTACAAATTAGAGGTTCTCAGTCCTTTTCCTCATGGCTGGGAGGATGACCTAGGTCGCCCAAAATCTTACCCTAAAATCGTCGCCCAAGAGCCCTCCCTCTTCAAGGATGGAGGGGGTTTAGCCAACCATCCCTTGAGTTGTCATCCTCAAGGGATGTTTGGTAGTCGAGAAAGGGAGAGAAAATGGAAGAAAATAGGAGAAAAAGGAGAAAAACGGGAGAACTGGAGCCCTAAAATTTATTCACTGGAAAAAGTCTCCCATAACAGTGTATACAAATGGCTTATATAGCCACCAAGACAAGCGAAAATACCAAAAACAACAAAAGCATTTAATGTTACAAGGACAAAATAGAAGAAACCAAAAAAATCCTAACAAATGGTCGCGCCAAACCGCAGAGAAAGTAACAAAGTACGAATTGTGAATAGTTTTATGATGAACAAGGCTCGCAGTGAACCAAATTTCGCAGTGCTCCAATTTCCTCGTATTTTCCTTTCCTTCTCGGTCTCTAATCCGCACGCCGAGTTTGACTCGAATTCTTCGTGCTTGGATCGACTCAACAATTTCGGCATAAATAGCTTGCAAGAACTACAAAATTAGCCACAAAATGCGATCAATAGAATAGTAGGGACCTTAATGTGAAAATCGGATTAATTAGAATGATTAGTACACAAAAAGCACTTAAAACCTATAATAAATAGGGTTCAAAATAACACTTTTTGGGCACTAATCACACCCCCAACCTACACATTGCTAGTCCCTTAGCAATGAAAGAAAGAAAGAAAGAAAGAGAGAGCATACAAAATGATAACAAAATGATGTTCACAAAAATGGTATTTCAAAAAGGTTGTGAATGAGTAATATTCTAACTTTAATGAGAGGAATCACTGAAACCCCCCGCCCAATAACTATCGCGAGAGAATGAATGCCATATAAAATTTAGTATCAAAAGAGCCTCATTCTCAAAGACTCAACCAGGAACTTCCACCAAAATCTAAGTGTTTGTTTGATCAGTCCTCAACAATAAACTGTCAAACTGCACTCTCCCCCCAACCAAGCTACTGCCTCCACCTAGGACACTAACCAACCTAAATAGATCAGGACCCACTCTTATTCCACAACTCTTTGGTGGTTAGTGGTGCAATGTCGAGGAACCCACCTCACCAAAGTCCATGTAACTGGATCTAACATGACTCCCAACCAATTAAGGCTTAGGGCACCAAGTCATAAAGTGACCTTTGACCACTAACTCTTTTAGGGTTTCACCCCTGACTCAATGATTTCAAACTCCAAAGACCTATATCTCATAAACCTCACCCATCCACCCACATGTAGTTTATGCACTAAGTCGGTGACTCCCAACCACTGGCTTAGGGGCACGGCTTTAAAGGTTACTATATACCCTCTGATCGTTTCTGTTTTTACAGCTCGCGCTTTTCTATTCTCTTTTCCTTTCTTTTCTTTTATTTTTCTTTTATTTTTCGCTTTTTCTTTTGTTTTTGAAGACACATTAGCCTTCTATTCATGGGGGTCCTAACCTATTACAAGTGGTCAACGAAACTAGGTAGGTTTTGAAGCAATGTTTAGAGGTAGGCGCTTAGCCTATTGTCAAAACTCTACGTATAGTGTGGTTGTTAGAGGTGGAAGAAAAAGGTCGAAAGCAACAAGAATTCAACTAATCATCCACTCAACTAGGTATGGCATCAATCTAACATCAACAATATTAGACAAAGTTTAAATTTTCCAATTTGCAGGTTAGGCAAAACCACAAAAAAAAAAAAATGGGTACAAAAATGGGTGCAAGTTTTGAATTGAAAAAGTAAGCTATATAGTACAATACCACAAAGTGGAAAACCAGCAAGCCATTGAACATAACAAATGGGCTTGCTCAAAATAATAACAAAACATAATAATGCTTACTTCCTTCGCTAACTTTCCCCCAACCAAATGTCACATCGTCTCGTAATGGGCTCGATTGGTTAGAGAAGGAAGTGCTACTCTTTGACGAGATGCTCGTTGTCGACTCGAGACTTCGCAAGCTTTCCATCAAGACCTTATTCACTCCATTTGGGCTTTAAATAAACAAGTTAGGAGAAGAAAAGAGAGGAAAAAAGTTACCAGTTAGAGCATTTTGAAAATTACACTTTAATAATAATTTCAAAAGTGTTATTTCTAGATATATTTGGATTCTACACTCTCTAAGCTTTCCAACGATACCCAAAACACCTAAAACGGAGTTCGGGTGAAGAAGTTATGACAAAAACAAATTGGGTTGTTAAATTGGAGCAGGTTACGAAAATTTAGTCATAAATTTCAGACAAGTAAATTATTTTTTATTTTATATTTATTTCTATTTTTTTATTTTTTATTTTTATTTTATTTACTTTCCATTTATTTATTTATTTTTAATAATAATAATAAAACAAAATTCCTTTTAATACATATATATATATTATAGTTTTGAGTGCTTTGTGTACCAATCATTCTAATTGACTTGCATTAAGTGTCCCTTACTATTCTCTATTAGATCGCATTTTTAGTACTTGTAGTTTCTTGCACAGTTATTTATGCCGAAATTGTTGAGCCGATCCAAGACGAAGACTGAATAAACCAAGATTTATCAGAGACCAGTGAAAGAGTTGTTTAAAATACAGTGATTGAAACACTCCATTTAGCTCAGCCTTTCTACACCTGCTTTCGCAAAGATATGCTTCCAACATCATTGACTTCTCCCGTGCTGAGTAGCTGACGTTTTGCATTTTTTGTTTCTTCCTATTTGTCCTTGTAATGAAGTAAATAGCGATTGTTAGAGTTGTTAAATTGTGGAAAGAGAAGGTTTAGTTTAGGTGACGTTATGGGAGATTTTTCCAAAGGAATAGTTCTTAGGGCTCCGCCTCCCGCTTTTCTCCTTTCTCCCATTTCCTTTCTCCCTTTCTACCAAGCCAAACATCCATCGAGGATGACAACTCAAGGGATGGTCATTAAACCCCTCTCCATCCTTGATGCATCAAAGTACCGGGGTTTAAGATCCAAGGCAAATTAGAGGTTCTCTGTCCTTTCTCATTGGGAGGATGATCAAGTAGTCATTTCCCGAACCGATCCCATTCCTGGGCTTTTTAAAAACTAAACTCTAAAATTTTTCCTTTGAAAACAGCATTTACTAAAGCATAAATGTTCCCAGAGTGAATACATCGCCCCGATCTACCCCATGTTGACTCATAGAAGACAACTAACCAAATCTCGGGGTGAATTAGTAATAAAGCATCCACTAACCTGAAAAGATTGCCAGTACTTCAGTCAATCAAGGCATCTCAAGAGGATTTAAACCTAGATTGAAAGATATAGAACACAAATACCCATAACTACTTGCGTTAAAAACAAGGGAACAAAAATCTTACCTTAAAATCGTCGCCCAGTAGCCCTCCTCTTCAAGGATGGAGGTTTAGTGTTTCAACCATCCTCGAGTCACATCCCTGGCTGATGTCTGCACCGAAAGAGAGAAAAGGGAAGAAAATGGGAGAAAAGGAGAAATACGGGAGAACTAGAGCCCTAAAATTTATTCACTGGAAAAAGTCTCCCATAACAGTGTATACAAATGGCTTATATAGCCACCAAGACAAGCGAAAATACCAAAAACAACAAAAGTTACAAGGACAAAATAGGAAGAAACCAAAAAAATGCAACAAAACTGGCCACTCCGTTTCCAAACCGGCAGGAGAGGTGAATAAGAGTCGACCATGTGAATAGTGCTACATGATGAACAGTGCTCGCATGAACCAAATTTCGCAGGTGCTCCAATTTCCTCGTATTTTCATCTTTTTCCTTTTCCGGGTCTCCTGACCGCAATGCCGAGTTTGATCAATTCTTCGTGCTTGATCACTCAATTTCTATGATAAATAGTTTGCAAGAACTACAAAATTAGCCACAAAATGCTATCAATAGAATAGTAAGGACCTTAATGTGCAATCTGGGTTAATTTGTGGAAATGATTAGAACACAAAAAATCACTCAAAACCTATATAAATAGGGGGGTTCAAATAGCACTTTTTAGGCACTAATCTAATCGCGCACACACACGTGATCTTCGAGGTATGCTTGGACTCTGTGACTCACCATGCAAGAGCTATACGAACCTCGGGAAGTTGTAAACACCCAAGTGATGGGACACCTTAGGAAAGTGGACGCCTCTTTTTGTACTCTAAATATATATTTAATAAAAATCAAAACAAAAAATATATATATATATATATATATATATATATATATATATATATATATATATATATATATAATAAAATAAAAGGGCATGGTAATAAGTAGATCATCCAACTGAATCCCAAGATTATCTCGAGGGGCTTTCAAAGCTCAATGCCCGAGCCAACTAGCCGAGCTATTGCCTTCACCGCCTGCCACATAGGATGTAGGATGGATGATTTCATGGTCTAAGACTCGAGGTTCGTCGAGTGTTCTGGTGAAGTTCTAGGAACTCGACCCTGCACTTTCAACTAATTGGGTGGAGTCACCAATGGATCCTCAAGTACAGAACCTCACCTAAAACCCCAGGTACTAGTACTTCCAAGTTGTCTTAGAGTTAACTCCCCTGTGGACTAGTCAGTTAGCCGAAATTAAAAGGCTCACATCCTTCGAGTTGCTAGTCCCAAGAAGTAAAATTCAAGTTTAAGGGCAATCGGCTCTAACTATACATTGAGATCACACCTAACCGCACTTAGACCCCTGGGAAAGATTATTGAGAGCTAAAAAGGGGTTGATCTGGTTTGGTCAACCAAGACCGACCGACGTGCATTCGGAAAGTCAACAACCAAGGTAGTCCTAGATCTTTTCGAACTGATTCTCGTTTAACCCCTCTCTTGTTGGTATCATGTGCACTATAAACCTATATCAGTTGTTAGTTGTGTTTTATCCTTGCGTGCCCTAAGAGTCCGTTTTTACTGAGGACAAGCAAGAAGCTAAGTTCAGTGTTGATCAGCCGATCACGCATTTGATTCCAAGACAATTTCTACGTTGCTTTATACCAACTCGGTATTGATTCACATTCATATTCACTCAATATTGCGCTAATCCCCTCTCGTACTATAATGTTTCACAGAACATGGCGATATTGGAATAAAAAATAAGCTAACAATGTATAAAGAACCAAAGAAGAGAAAGCAACAAAGAAGTGCAAGAATGACGCTCTGCATGCAAAGAATACACCCACGCTGCAGTGACTCGCAAAGAAATAAGGAGCCCACGCCGCAATGAACCCGAACGCCGATTACGGATCGCCTTTCGAACAAATGGCGGTTTGTTTCCCCCATCTGCAGCAAGTCTCCCATTCCAAAACAGAGCTCTAAAAGTTCTAATTTCCTAGGCCATTGATGGGCCCGGATTCTGAGGTATAAAAATGAAGCGATTTCGAGGCAAAAAGGGGGATTGAAGGCAGACTAAAGACAAGGAGAGATGGATAGAGAGAGATTGGTGAAGATGGATTCTAGGAGAACGTGAAGACGACTTCTTCTATATTTCTTTCTCTAATTCGTTTGATTATGAAAATCTTTCAGTATGTAATGAAAATCACTATAAACTAACTTCTATCTCTAGGGTTTTGTCAACCCTAACCGCATCGTTATGGATTAATACTTTAATTTTGGTTTATTTAATATCGATATGAATTTCTACGGTTGTTTTACTCCTGAATTTTATCACATGTTATTATCTGGCCAATTATGGCATGCTAATGCTAGAAGTTTGATATCGAGAGATGATGACTCGTAGGGACATGTGTGATTAGTGCTCAAAAAGTGCTATCTTGAGCCTTGTTTATTGCAGGTTTTGAGCACTTTTTGTGTACTAATTAGCGTAATTAACCCAATTGGCACATTAAGGTCCCGGCTTTACTACTTATCGCATTTTGTGACTATTTTTGTAGTTATACAAGCTAAATACGCCAACGTAATCGAGCCGACTCAAACACGAAGAATCCAAGTCGAACCCTGAGATGCGTGTCGAAGTCTGGTTGGAAATTGAACCACAAACTGGCTGAAATCGACCACTCGTAGAATTTTGTGTCACAATTCTTGCAACCTCGCTCCGTCTCCATTTGACCACCTCAGGGCTTCCCTTAAACTACCCTTATGTATTTTTTATAGTTCACATTTTGTAATTTCCCTTGACTCGAGCGCATAGTGCTTCCCAATCAAGGCTCTGTAGAATGATGATCACTTTATGTAATAAATTTTGGCGCAAAAAGCTTTCAGCTCTCCCGCCTGTGTGATTTTCTCTCATTTTCTCTCCCTTTCTCTCACTTTCTTACCTGCTAAACACCCCTTGAGGATGACAACTCAAGGGATGCTTCAAGCAACCACCTCATCCCCAAGAGGGAAGGCCACGGGCCAAGGTTTTTAAAGTAAACCGGTTTGTCCCTCTCTGCTTTCAACGCATGCGCTATTGTCATTTATGTCTCGTATCTCGCCTTAGTTTAAATCCTTTGATGTACCCCGACAATAATACTTGAAAGCTTTTAGGCTTAAGTGGATGCTTATCACTAGATCCACCGAGGCTCGCTTGAATGCCATTTATTTGCCTCCGTGTGTTAGGTCAAAGAATCGCTTAATGTTTAAATACGAATGACCTAATAAATGCTGTATCTCAAGAGAAAACTGAAGGTCCCGCTTTATAGCTAAACGAAGATCCGCTCGGGAAATGACTATAAGTCATCCTCCCTAACTACGAGGAAAGGACCCGAGGACTCCTCTGGCCCTAGAACCTTAAGCCCCAAAGCGGGCCCAAGACTTCAAGGAGTTCTTTTACATTCTATTTCATTTTGTTTATAGCTAAACCACCTATTAGATTGTTTTACAAAACCCCAAACTAAAGTGAAATCACCCATTTTTACATCAATCAGAACGGTTTGGGCTAAGAAAACCCAACCCCGAGTTCGATCCTAGAGCCGCTATATCGCAAATAGGGCCAGGCTGCAATAGTAGAAGGTATAAGTTTACAAATCTTGCTCCTGGTTTGATAGCCACACGCTTACGTGCGAATCAAATGGCGGCTACACGGATGGTGCCTTAGAGCAAGTGAGAGTCGTTGAACTTGCGGATCCTCATCACAAGTGTCGTGAATTCAACCTTTTGTCTCTAATTTTATTTCAGCACCACCGTCGTTATTTAATCTTTATACCGCTCCATACATAGAATTTTCAATTTTGTTTTTTTTTTTGTAGCTAACCTTAACCTTTGGCTTTTTGGTCAGCTCTTGTCTGTATTTGCGCTGCTTGTGCTACTGATAATCATCAGATAGGAACACAATAGGCCAATTAGAAAGAGCAACAAGAACAAGAGTCAGAACTGAGCATACCAGACCACAGACGAGTCTAACCCAGATGCAGCCAAATAAGAGCTCAAGAACCTAAATGCATACAAGACAATGAGGGACCATATACACCCACCAAGGGTGAGCACTCTCATGTATCAGACTTACCATGATGTGAATGTCGCCTTATCCCGGTGCCCCTAAGCCCCAACTTTCCATGGTAAGGAAAATGAAAATCCATACACACACATCCGGAGTTTCTACAGTTTTGAAAATGACTTTAAGGAGGGTGCAACTTATAATAAATTGTTGAAACTGAAAGCCTTCCCCTTAACTTTGAAAGACAAGGCCAAGATTTGGCCAAATTTCACATCCAGAACATTAGGAATTGGGGGAGATATGCAGCACTTTGAAGAAATTCTTCAAGACCCATAAAACCAGGGGTCTAAGAGGGTACTTCAAAATCTCTCTACAGCCTTAGAAAATGAGAAATTCTACCGTTGATTTGGATAGGTACTCAGAGACCATCGTTCATTCTCACCAGTGGCTTTTCCTTGATTAATTTTGATGCCAGTTGTTCCACTCTATAATGAAACCCCTATGAAGCAACAGAGTCAATTATAAAAGTGAGGGGATTTCTATGAGCAAACATCCGCAGGAAGCCATCAATTTTTGAATTATATGGTCGAGACATCCAAAGCATGGGATGAACCTAACTCAGAGAAACAAAGAGGATAGAATCAACCAATTTGAGGCAAGTACGCCTCACCTATTAAAGAGGATGGTGGAAATAGCGGCAAAGTTGTCCACCTTGACTAGAAAGTTGGAAGAACTGAAGGAGAAGAAGATCACATAGGCACGCAGAAGAGGCGCTGCATCTATCCAACTTTGCTTCAATCACAAATTCATCAATACCAAAGAGAATGATCATTTCTGTTGTTCTTCCAATGCAGGATATGATTACGAAAGCATGCCAATGTGTCGTGGGGCCAATACAAACCACAACCCAATGCCCCATAATGAGCAATACATACAACCCAATTTGATAACCACTTAATCTCTCTTGCCCAAACCCACCAAATTTTATATCCCCTTAAAATACACATCAGTGTCTCTCATTTCAACGATCCACTCACCATCCTCATCCCCTATCGAACAAGCTATTTTAAATTTGAAAGCAAGGTGGTAGGCAGATTTTGTGGAAGAGCAAAAGGAATCAATGTGCAATCGTCAAAGAATTGATACCGTGAGAGCACTCAACAAAAAGATCGATGGGCTCGAGTAGTCTCGATCATAAAATGAATGTCTAGGTACTCCATCCACTAGGATTGCCAATCGCAGAGTCACGGAGAAAGGAAAATTCCCTACCCCGAGCTCGGTGATCAGAAGTCTGGCAGGATAGGTTACGCGACCAACCACACTTTGAGAATGGATGAAGTAAAGGAATTTGTCGTCACTTTGAAATTAATGACGGGTTGATCGGCCGATGCCGGAAACACAGGTGAGAGACCCGAGAAGAAGGAGTGGGCGAACATATAATTATAAAGAAGATTCAATGAAGAAGAGCATGCCTCCTCCATTTCTCGAAGCATTAAAGGTAAGAAAAACCTCGATCATCTTTGAGAATTTTAGAGGTGCTAAAATGAGTAAAGGTCGATATTGCTTGCTAGACATGATTAAACAAGTTCCAACTTATGCCAAATTTTTAAAGGACATGTGCATAGTGAAGAGAGGATTGAATGTTGATAAGAAGGCCTTCTTGACAGAGCAAGTTAGTGCCATCATTCAAAGCAAGACCTTAGTGAAGTACAAGGATCTAGGATCCCCCACCATTTCAAAGGAATATCGGGGAACTTCATAGAGATAAAGCACGCTTAGATTTAGGAGCTGTCAACTTGTCGCCTTACTCTAAGATACAAGCGCTAGGGTCCGGGGAGCTGAAGCCTACCAACATCACTTTATCCTTAGTTAATCGATCGATATAAATTCCAAAGGGCATAGTTGAGGATGTTTTGGTCAAGGTGGACAACTTTTATTATCTGGTGGACTTTTTAGTTCTTGATACGAAGCCGGTGGTGGCGGAGGGCACTAACCATGTGCCCATCATACTTGGGAGGCCATTTTTTGCCACATCTAATGCCATAATCAATTGCTGGAATGGAGTAATGCAGCTTACCTTTGGCAATATGACTTTTGAGCTTAATATTTTCCACTAGGTAGCAAGCACAAATCAGCAGAGGAGCAGGAGCAGGAATCAGATGAAGTCTGCTTGATTTCTCCAAGTGCAGGAAAATATGGTCCACACAAGTTGTAGGAAGGATTGACCAAAGGCAAGAGCGCTTTATGAAAGAACCAATCGCATCGCCATTCCTCCAAAGACCACTCGCTCTTCCCCAAAGACCACTGCCAGATATACTGCTAAGGCAAAGGTAGAAGCTAAAAATCACGCAGCCACCTCACAGCCAGCATACTGAGGATTCTCCCTCCCGAATTTCATGAATTCAAAAGACTACCCGAGTTTGGACCGGCTTCTCGGCAGAGATCTCAAAAGTCACTAAATTTTTGTTGAATTTTGTGTGCTTTATTTTAAGTTTTAGCTGTGATTTTCTTAATTTCTTTACATTTTTCCTTTGCAATTTTTCTCACTTACAGTGTGTTTTCCTTTACAATTTTTGGTTTTCTATTTTGCAGTGTAAGGTAAAGGCAGAGAGTTTTGCCAGCAGAAATTTACAGGTTTGCGAATTTTCGCATGGTTGCGAAATTTCTCCTACGCCGTGACCGCTCATATTCTTCCCGCCTTCACTTCCCCGCAACCTTTCGCTTTCCCGCGCCCGCCAATTTTTCCATTTTTTGAGCCACAACCAGCTAAACCACCTATTTATGGATTTTAATCGGGCTTAACCTCTTCACCGCTCTAGACCATCTATTTAAACCAATCCCTCCCCCTTCTCTTCTTTCCCCCCTCCTTCTCTTCTTTCATCCTTAATCATTTCCGAAACCTCTCCTCCCATCCTCTCCATCCTCTCCTTCTCCAAACTCAACCATGGTGAAGACGGTGTAGAGGACTCAACTTTCCCGCCCAAAGTGAGGCGCTTTCTTCCTCCCCGCCGGCAGGGCTCCAAACCCGGCCTGGGCCGCCGCTGTCGTCGCAGACCTCTTAGCCCCCCACCGCCGTCGCCGTCGGCGGCCTACTCCCGCCGTCGTCGCCCGCCGCGCCTGGGCAAGGCCCTCCCGGGTCCCATGCACGCGCCGCCCGGGGCCCCGTTCTACCGCCTCCCGCCCCACGCAGTACCGCGTACCGGCCGTCCTGCTCCTCCCCTCTCCCCAAGATCCCCAGGCCAACCCGAGGGCCCCACCTTCAAAAAGGGCTCCGACCTTCTAAATTCTTCGTGAGAGTCCTCCAGTTCAAGGCCCCAAGAGCCCTAGTCACCACCTACTCAAGGCCCTACTGGAGATCTCCCTCCGGATTTGTCCCCCGCCGATCACCAGCGACACTTACTCCACCGCGTTCTCATTCCAGGAAATGATGATTGCAGTGAGAGGGATTTGCACAATGAGATTTATTATGATCTCCTGGCCTCCGAAGATCCAGAGCTCCGAGATTCGATGTGATTAGTGCAGAGGTACTCCCTGGAGCCATTTATGACCCCATCGCGGCTTTTTCTGTCACTGTAGTCATAGAGTTCTACCACACGATGACCCCAAGGGAGAGCCCAATCCGACGGCCATTCATTTCTCTCACCCATCGATGGTCAGAATGTGGATACTTCCGGCCTCGATATAGCAAATGATTAATCCGTATGTGATCCTTGCCAACTCCTGGGCAGACAGATGAAGTGGCCCCATCCTCACCAGGAGATGGCTCTGTCTACTATCTCGTGACAATTACAAAGAAGGCCTATCTTATTCAAGAGACAACTTCCTCCGCTGCCCTCATGTAATTCATATGCTCAATCTTTTCCTCTCCAACACATAGTACAGAGGAGATGAGCCATTCTGGAGGCTCTATACCATATTTCGTAGGGTTCCGTTCACTCACTGGAGTTTATCATGACATCCTTTGCTCCACTTTAAGGACAAGGTCCATCGCAAGAGTTTGACCCGGAAATGAATCCACCCTCCCGTCTCGAGACCCCCTATGCTGGGGGACAGCCACACACTCGCCTTCCCGTCGAGCCCAGCTGTAGCAGTCATGATCGCGGAGGCCAGTTCCCATACTGACCGGCAAGTGCACTAGCCCCGCTCTTTTCACCTCCCACCTCCCGTGAGCTACCGAGACCGTACCAAAGAATCGACCTTCCCAGAGGAACAGCCACCTCCAACAAAGCAGATACCGAGGGAGTTACTATGTTCCAAAGATCCTCGCCCAGCCTCCATTACCCACATCCCAGATCCTTCCACCTCCGTAGAGCTACGTATTGTCACGACCGAGCACCACATCACCACCGCAGTATATTTCTATATCCACTCTGGATTTCCTGGTTATCATGGATGCAGTCCGCACATTCTCCACCACGTCTGCATCATTTGCAACCCGCCCCATGCAGCCCTAAATTCGAGGATGACCTACACGAGGTCGCTACGGCTCCGGGACCAGCCATCCTTATCTCGTATTCAGAGTCACTGGGCCTACTCCGATTTCCCATCGTTGAATGCCCAGCCCTTCCTCGTTCCTCCTATAGCGCAGCCGCCCCGCAGCCTCCCCTCTTGAATTGCTAGCAAAGAATGAGCAAAGAGCAACCACTCCACTGTAGTTGAAGACTCAACCTTCTCGGGGCATGAGGATGACCTTCCACCACTAATACACATTGAGGGAGGTAGCAATTTCCTTCTAACTGATCCGAGCCCCATTGCGAACAATGTGATATTTGGTCAGGGAGTTAGCGTAGGGAAGTGACTTTTATACTTTGATTTCATCGCCCTGAAAGCAAAGCCCATTTGCATGTTTAGTGGCCATTGCTTGTTCCGCTTTGTGAAGTCGTTTCTATTTTTGAAAAGTCAAAACATAGTGATATATATTCTTATACATACCATATGCCTCATTTTCAATTCAAATTGCACCCTTTTTTTTGCGGGTTTTGCCTAACTCCAGAAGTTAGAAAATTGAAACGCTACCTAATGCTAACATGTTGACACTACATGCATGATTAAGTAGGATGATCGGTTGAAGTTCATGGTGTTCAACCTTCTTTCTTCCTAATCTTTAGCTAACCACACAAGGCACACGCTTTTCTTTAGTAAAGCCAGAAACGCCTATTCCCTCACTTCTGCAGCTTCACCCTAGTTCACCACCTCAGACAGTTAAGGCCTCAAAAAAAGAAGACCAATGAAGTATTCCAAAAGAAAAGGAAAAAGAAAAAGAAAAAGAATAGAAAAGCCACGATGCTTCGCCTTGAAACCCAAGCACAAATCTCGAGGGTATATCTAAAGTCTTTAAATCCCTGCTCCTAAACCAACCCGGGTCGGGAGTCAATTCAAGGCTCGCTACACGGGTGGATAGGCTGAGGTTTAGCGAGTTGTAGGTGCTAGCTCTGTGTCATTCGAGTCCGGTGAAACCCGAAGAGTCGCTCACGAAAGATCCTTACAACTCATGCCCTAAGCCTTACTGTCGTGGTTCACTTCCGTGAACTCGCCATAATGGACTTCGTGAGGTCGCATTCCTCAGCATTGCAATTCTACAACACAAAAAAGAAGTGTGGAATAAGAGTGGAGCCTGATTGTTTAGGTTGGTCAATGTTCTAGGTCTTGGCAAGAGCTTGCTGGGGGAGAGTGCAGCTCAAGTGTACCATCGTTAAAAATTGATCACATAAACACTTAGATTTTGTGAAGTTTCGTGTCGATCTCCCTGGTGCTGGACACTCTTCTAAAACTTGATTTTGTATGGCATTCATTCTCCCAAGATGGTTATTGTGCAAAGTCTTGGTGATTCATATTGAAGGTTAGGCATTACTCGTTCAAACCTTTTTGAAATATCATTTTTGTGAACATAATTTTGATTTTTTTTTATTATTGCTCTCTCTTTCTTTCATTGCTAAGGGACTAGAAATGTGTAGGTTGGGGGTGTGATTAGTGTTCAAAAAGTGCTATCTTAAGCCTTGTTTATTGCAGGTTTTGAGCACTTTTTGTGTACTAATCAGCGTAATTAACCCAATTGGCACATTAAGGTCCCGACTTTACTACTTATCGCATTTTCATACTATTAGAAGTTATACAAGCAAATACTCAACACCGAGCCGACTCAAACACAAAGAATCCAAGCCGAACTCGGAGATGCGTGTCAAAAGTCCCCAAGGGAAATTGGAACCACAACCAAGGAAATCGACCACTCGTTGTACTTCAGGTCATAATTTTCGCACCCGTTAATTCTCAGAACTCGCGAATTTCGCAGTCGCGAAATCTCCAACCCGCTCTACCTCCATTCACCACCTTTTGTGGCTTTTCCCTAAACTACCCCTTATGTATTTTTGGTAGTTCAAACATTTTTGTAATTTCCCTTGACTCTGAGCAGTATATAAGCCTCAGTCAAGGCTCTATAGAATGATGATCACTTTATGTAATAAATTTTGGCGCAAAAAGCTTTTAGCTCTCCCACCTGTGTGATTTTCTCATTTTCCTTCTCTCACTTTCACCTGCCAAACACCCTTGGAGGATGACAACTCAAGGGATGCTTACAACCACCTCATCCTTGAAGAGGAAGGCCACAGCTGTTGGGTTTCGAGGTAACCGACATGTCTTCTATTTCAACGCATGCAGTTATTGTCATTTATGTCTCTGTATCTCGCCTCAGGTTTAAATCCTTTTAATGTACCCTAATTGGCCAATACTTGGAAAGCTTTTAGGGCTCAGTGGATGCTTCTTTGCTGAATCGACTAAGGCTGCTTAGTTGCCATTTTATTGCCTACAACGAGTTAGGTCGAAGAATGTCGGTTTAATACTTTGAAACATGAATGACGATAAATGTTGTATCTTAAGAAAAACTTTTAGGGTTAGGTTTTATAGCTAAACGAAAGATCGGTTCGGGAAATGGCCCATAGGTCATCCTCCCAATAGAGAAGGACCAGGGACCTCTCGGTGCCACTGAGACACCAAGCCCGATGTAGAGACTTGAGTTCTTTTACATTCTATTTCATTTTGTTTGCGATTTCAAACCACCAATCACACTATTTTTACAAAAACCCCAAATCCAAAGTGAAATCACCATTTTACATCAACTGTAAATCATTTTGCGCGAAGAAAACTCATCCCTGAGTTCGACCCTAGAGCCACTATACTGCAGTATCTAGGCTACATCAATAGAAGTATAGGTTTACAAATTTTGTTGGTTCGGAGCTTGCCTAGCTACACGTTTACGTGCGAATCAATGGGTAAAGCAACACTTGGTCAATTGGGGAATAGAGATATCCCACGTTTCAAGTGTAGCACTAGGGTTTGCACATTCATGCATCTCGGAGTCAAGGGGTCGAAGTAGAGATGCAAAACACCCCACTAGCGAGATAGGCAATTATATCTCGAGAGAGAATATCTTGTAGACACGATCAACCCGCTAACATAAATCATATGGTATATTAAATAAATGCGCTATCTAGGTTAAAATCCATCAGGTGTGGTAGGTGAAGGCAAAACCCTAGGTTTTCTCATCATTACCTTAAATCGAAATTTTAATATTAGGCTTTCTTTAATTCAATTAATTTATTCATAATTCGCTATAAGACTGGATCCAAATATTGTCTAGGTCACTAAATCAATACTTAGCACGCTTCTCTTCTTGGGAACGACACTTGACTAGCCACTGCAGCATTGAACTTCGTAGCGTATACTTGCTGCAGTCGCATTTTACCAACTTTTACATGCTCACTTTCAGCCCGTCATTATCACTTATCATCGATCATTGAGGACTTCATGAATCTCAATAAGTTTTTTCTCCCATTTCTTCAGCTCAATGTGGAGTTGCTCCTAGTGTGCAAACTTCCACAAATTGGAGGAGGCGAGTTTGGTAGACAACATTTTAAGAACCATTTAAAGCTTTTTAAACTTTAGACTTAACATAAATTAAACTTAGTCAAGTATGATACTATTCCCTAACAAATGGCTTTACTTTTGCTAATAAAAAGCTTTTCTCCATACAAGATATTTAGACTTTTCTCTAATCATGTATAGATTAAGACTGAGATAAGATTAGATTAGATTAGATTATTTCCACTATTTTATTTTTTATATTCCATGGTAGATTCAAATTGACCCCTTTAGTGGTAAAAAAAAAATATTCATACTCATATTCATCCCCAAAATGTGGCCCTTCCATGTGTGAAGGGATAGAAAGTACTAATGCAATTACCAAAATATTGAGAATTATATAGTGGGTTTTGAATATTAGTGGGCTTAAAGGAAAATGGGTAGGAGTTTGTTGAAATCAGGAAACCACAATTGGAAACAAGAGAAAAATAGAAAGTCTTTTTCCAATGAATTAATTAAAATTCCATAACAAAAGTCTTTATATAGGCATAGGCTTACTAGAAGAATCCTAAAAGAAAACAAAATCTAGAGTGCTAAGAAAAAGGGATCCTACTAATAATAGGAAATAAATAATAAGAAATAATTTAATTTAATATCCCCCTTAAACTCACGATGTGGCTGCTATAAGCATCGAGAGTTTGTCAACTAGAAAACGAAAACGAAAAACAAAAATGCGACATGGTAAAGAAATCTACAAGCTGCAATGAAGAAGAAACAAAAGACAAAGTGATGGTGTCATGCTTAAAATGATGACGTGTAAAGTGGCAATCAATTTCAACGTGTTTGGTTCATTCATGAAAGACTGAGTTGTGAGCAATCTGAATAGCACTTTTATTGTCACAAAACATAAGAGTGGGATTAGAAAGAAATACTCCCATATCTGCAAGTAACCAACGTAACCAAACTATCTCTTTAGTAGTAGATGTCATATGCGATATTACGCCGATGGAAGATAGAGAAACAATAGGTTGTTTATTACTCTTCTAAGAAATAATAAAATCACCTAAAAAGATACAAAAACCAGTAACAGACTTGCGATCAGGGTGGTCACTACCATAATCAGCATCAGAGTAGGCATGTAGCACCAAAGATGAGGTAGATGAAAGTAAGAAGACTACAAAGGCGCTTACCTCGAAGATCTTATAAAATCTGAAAGATTCCCTTAATGAATTGTAGTGGGAGAAGCAACAAACTAACTAACAACATGAACATCATAAGCAATATCAGGACAAGTAATAGCAAGATATACCAAGCTCCCAATAACAGTACAATAAAATGTAGGATCTGATAAAGGCACACCATCAGAAGAGGAATACTTTGCCTTAACCTCAATGGGAGTATCAAAAATCTTATTGCTCCAATTAAGTCTAACTTGCATTTCAAGAACATCTGCAACATATTTTGATTGAGAAAGAATATAACCTCTAAGTGAATAGGCTACCTCAATACCCAAGAAATATTGTAGAGGACCTAGATCCTTCATTTCAAATTGTTAAGCTAACTTTGCCTTCAAAACTGAAATACCATCAACATCATCACTATTCATCAACATATAAAGAAAGAATGATACGACCGACAAAGAGAGCATAATCATAACTACTAGCAGCAAATCCAAGATAGGAGAACACAACATAAAATTTCTCAAACCCGAAGCCGCGAGTCTTTTTTGAGAAACTATATAATGCCTTCTAGCTTGCAAACATACCCCGAAATCATGAAACACGGAAGGGCTCCATATAAACTTCTTCTTGAAGATCGCCAGTTAAGAAGGCCTTTTTAACATCAAGTTGAGATATACACCATTGTCGAACCAAAGCTACTACAATAAGAGTACAAACTATAGTCATTTTTTATGACAAAGGGCAAAAAGTCTCCTTATAATCCATATCGTCTTTATTGTGATATCCTTTACCTTGACTTTAGCTTTAGATTACTCCAATAGATCCATCAGAATTAGTTTTAATCTTATACACCCAACAACACTCTTACCGAGAGGTAGAGGAACCAAATCCCAAGTACCTGTCTTATGCAACACATAAAGTTTCTCATCTATAGCTTGTTGCTAACGTGGATCAAGAATTGCCTCTTTATAGGAAGAAGGCTCAGAAAAAATAGTGAATAGAAGCTAAAAATGAAGTAAAAGATGAAGAATAACAGAATAAGCCAAAATACGGTAGATTTTATTTGGACTCCTAATATGTAATATGGACGGTGTAGAGGTGGATCACCACAATCTCAAAGGGCTTAGGGACCATGGGAGGAAGAGAGAGCCGGGTGTCACCGAGAGGCAAAGTGTTTGTACACCAGCCAGAGCTATTAGTAACAACACGTTGAGTATGATGCAAAGGACAATGAGGAAGAACATGAGAAGGGGTAGAGAAGGGGTATCTTGTACTAGGAACCTAATATGACAAGTTATTAGAATCCTCATAAAAGGGATAAATAGGAATAAGATCAAATCTAGTCAAGTCATGAATAGAAGATGGAATAGAAAAGAAAGGTATGTTCAGAAAACCTTATGATAGAGACACATAGTTTTTAGTAGTTAGATTAAAACCTGATACCCCTTTTGACCTTCATTATAACCAAGAAAGACGAAATAGCAGGGGATCAAGAGGACAACTTGCCATTCTACATAAGGGTTTAGAACCAAAAATAAGTCTGACAAAGACTCACAAGAAAAGAGAGATAATCTAGGGCATACCCGTATAATTTCTTAAAAGGAGAAATACCTTAAATATGAGAGGAAGGAATGGTATTAATCAAAGTTATAGCAGTAAGAACAGCTTATCCCCAAAATTCACTAGGAATAGAAGCAGACAATAAGAAAGATCGAGCAGTTTCAATAATATGCCTATGTTTTCTTTCAGTAACACCATTTTGCTCAGAAGTATTTGGCTACCTGAAGTTTGTTGTCTTGTTCATCCAAGGCAAGCAACTGAAATTTATTGAAGTGTACTCCCACCCAAAATCACGAAACATTTAATAACGGTGAATGTTGAGTTTTACAAAGGCATGAAGACTTTTGTATATTTCAAAGAATTCATAACAATGTTTCATCAAATAAACCCAACAATAGTGAGTATGATCATCAATAAAAGAAATATAATATTGAGACCCTTCTTTTGTGGGGACAGGAGAAGGCCCCCATACATTAGAATGAATCATATCAAATGGAGAAGAAGAAGCTAGCTCACTTGATTAAAGGTAAGTGAAACATTTGCTAGTTTACACATCGACTCTGATGTGAAACATCGAAGTGAGTTTGTAACTTTTCTAAAGCCACAGCGGATACTAAAAATTTCAAACGAAGAACAAAACATGAGCTAAAGCGAAATGCCATAAATAAAAACTTGAAAGAAGGACTCCAAAATGAAAAGATGGCAAATCAATAGTGGCGTAAACAACAACAGCGATGTGCTTGATGTGCGAGGCACCTTTAGCACAAATCGAACATATAATCCCCCTTCTATGACTGTCCCGATCAACATCAAGGACTACGATCTGCACAAAACAGCAACAAGAAGAAAGGTGACTAGGTACGAATCACACAGCTGACCAATAGAAGCAAGATTGATGAGGTTCGAGAATATGATAAACATTGAGAGAGACTAGGGAGTGCTGCTCAAACCAACATCTTGCTGAGAACATAGGGTTCATCAACGGTCATAACAGGAACAGAATACAAATGAGACATAGAAATTAAAACAAAGAATGAAACATATGATGAAGCACTGCCATAGTCCAGAGATCCACATATAGAGATGACACTTTAGAAGAATTGTAGGTCAAAACGACCTACGGAAGAAGAAGCAGACATAGCTTGTGGCTATAGGGAGAGAAACTTCTGACATTGCTCAACCAAGGTACAAGGATCAAGGAAAGAACCTCATGGGGATACTATTGTAGTATCAAACTGTGTTGGTTTGTAGCCATGAGGTGGTATGTAATACTTGAGGTGTACGGTGGCATTGGTACGTGCGGTTGCCCAAGCTTCCAAGATTGAGATTGTTGTTGCAACTGCTTTTAGTTTCTTGGCTTAGGACACTAAGCCTTCCAATGACCTTTTTGGTTACAAAAATTGCACTCATCGAAGCGACCACTATGGAGGTCTGATAGATTATTAGAAAATGGCTTAGAAAGTGCGCCAACCTGGAGAATTCCAAATGAAAGAATTCCCTTTTGAGTGTGACTTAAACGTGTTTCTTCAACCGTAATAACTTCGCTAATAGCTGAGTAATAACATAAAGTGAAGAGCGATGTAAAATTAGATCTAAGTCCTTCAAAATCCTCAGAAGAGCCATCAGTGAACTAATCTTTGCTCTCTTCTCTACGAGCAA